>VDFB02249444.1:0-24765 GCA_007258455.2 Sequoia sempervirens
ATAGCTTTGTACTTTTACCCAAAGGGTGACAAATTGAAACTCTTGAAGGATAAATTTTATTAGTTTTTATGCAGAGAATATCTCTAGAACTATTTGTATATATTCAAGGGAATGTTAATATTTTGTTAAGGTTCTCTCTTGTCGTATTTTCTAACATGAATGTATTGAGCACTTGATAATGTGACAAAATTTTGAAATTTTAAAAGTATTATAATAATTATTTATTATCTTCATGTGGATTTATGTAGTTTATATTTGGATTAAACTAAGATGATTTCTATATGATTCCTATTATGTGATGAAATATATTCCTAGATCAATCATTTATTATTTCTATTCTTTAATTTTCTTCCTTTTGTCCATGAATATACACCCAAATTGGATATGCATTGGTCCTATATCCACTTGACCTAGTCCTATTGGGCCTAGTTGGTCTTGTGCTCCACATTCTATTTATGGAAAGTTGTAGTGGGTTATGATGCCTTATACAATAATTTATTTTGTCTTCTACTATATTTCTACCAACAACTTCTAAAGTGATAATGGCCTAGTGGAAGTCACTAGTGGTGGCCTCAAAAGAGAGAGTAGAAGTGGGCTAATTGACACACATAAATGCAAAGGAAATGGGTAATACCTATAATAGCATCATTTTTCCATGCTAGATCTAGTTGGTCCTATGCATGGGGCATGTTTCTAAATTATGAGTGTGTTGCATATGATCTAATGTGGCTTTATGGCTGAGCATTAACATGCTAAGAAAAAATTGCTTATTTATGATCGTACGCTTGGCAACTTATCATTCACTATGAAACTATATTGGGAAGTTGTGAAAAAGGAAAATGTTTGATAAGGGGTCCACTAGCAAGGAATGGTAGTTGGTAAAAGATTAAAATATTGAGTTGACATCATAGTACAATCTATCAGTTTTAACACTTTATCAAGCTTGGCTCACAAACTACTCCAAGTGTGCCATATCATATGATCTTGGTAGTAGCCAATATTGGGGCCAAAAAGACTTGATTATTGTTTAAAAAAACTAGATCTATCTTTTTCAAGTTATCCAATGCATAAGAAGGCCCCCCATTTGTCATAAGTCATTTCAATCATATTAAAATCCATGCACAAAACCTAACTGGTATCTAACATTGAATTAGAAATCCATCTTCAAATGGAAGATCTCTCAACACCATCATTCAAAGCATAAACACAAATAGTACCAAACAAATGATTATTAATGTTGAAAATAGTCCATAAAGCTCGATTATTGGGGTTACATCCCTAGTCAATTAAATGTTGATTCCATGAAGAACATAGAAAGCTGACAACTCCATCTTGAGCTACTTCATAATGACTACATAGAACATGGCTAGAACGCTAGATCACACAACAAACAACAAAATTAAAAAAACTAGAAACATCAACATATCATAAATAGAGAATGTCTAAACTTGAAAATTACAGATGAACATCATAAATAAAGTGTGCGATAGAAAAATGGCCCCTTGTCATTTTCATGGCATTTTAGGTCTTGTTTCATGGTGTTGGAACTATGTTGCTTTGATTTTATGTTGTAACATGGCTTGAACCTGCTTATTTAGGTACTAAAACTCAAAGAACAACATCTTGTGAAGGTGTTGTGAAGTGTTGTAAGACATTTCTACATTCTTCTAGACTATATTTAGTGTAATTCACCTAAATATCACCTTTTTATTCATCAACAAGACCTTTTTTGAAGTGTTGTAAAGTCTTGTAACAAGATTTCATGCTCTTCTAGGCATATTTTCACTATTTATCCCACATTTCATGTTTTATTTGGCCCCTTTATGCTCTCATGCTTAATTAAGTCTATTTTTGAGTATTATCCTAACAAACAACATTAAATACAACATATTTCCTAACATACATTTTTAGGTCCTAGGTGGAAACCATTCACCATGGGTGGTGAATGAGTCCCCCTTGGCTAAGTCAAAATATTTTAAATTTCCTTCAGTTTATTCAAAATCACTTGATGTGGCTTGTGTGATGAGGTATGAGCCGGGTTGCAAGGCACAAGTGTGTATAAATAAGTGAATTTCACCTCATTTCAACCCCCCTTCATCAAGTTCACTTATCCACCTATTCACTCAAGCATTCAAGAATTTTACAACATCCTTTCAAGCACTGTTCAAGCACTTTGAAGTAGCCATTGGCATTACTTCATACTTGCATCGTCAAGAGGGTTTGGTAAGTTAATAGCTGGTGCAATATTTGTTAGTTTATCATTCCTTTGCATTTATTTTATTAAAGGGTTGATTACCAAAAATGGGGTTTGACAAAGGCAAACGCCTATTCACTAACCTTAAACCATTTCCCCCCTATTGCATGTTTGTTTGAAGACGTAGGTATGTAGATTTGATAAGCTTTTTGGTGTTGAAGATTGGTTTACAAGTCAACTAGGTGCTTCAAGGTCAGCTCAGTCCATTTCAGAAGCTTTGGAGGGTTTACATGCGTTTTCTACAAAATTGACTTTGCAACTTGACGACAGGTGATTCAGTCGGTGATGTAGAGTTGTCTGATTTTCAAAAATTTGGGAAGATTCAGTTAAGCCACTTGTGGTGAATGAGTCCCACCTTAGGACTAAAAATTGAATTTTTTCAAATTCTAGATCTCGACGGAGACAAAAACTTGTTCCTGATAGTTTTTCACTAGGAGGAGGACTAATTCGCCACCCTGGATGAATGAGTCCCACTATGAAAAATTAGTGATTTCAACCAACATCCCAAACATTCCAGATTCATTAGATTCTACCTAGGTGCACTATGATTTAACTCATTCCTTTATGTTCTGCATATTTTCTTCATTTAATTCATTGTTGCATTACACTATGTGTTTTCAAACATAACTTTAATTTCAGTTTTGTTCCTATTGATTCATATTAGTAAATTGCATTTAGTTAACTTCATTTAGAAGTTAAAACATCACACAACATTATCGAATGAACCATTAGCATTTCTTTTGTCTATCTCCTTTAGGTGAAACCCTAAAAGTGCAAGAGTTGTATAGAGCCAAAATCAATGGTTCAAGTATTTTGTGAGGCTTGCTAAACTCTTGTAAAATCTAGGAAATGCAATTCATAAATAAGTGTTGAGAGGTATCTCCTCATTATCTAGCTCATCCATATTGGAATAATTATTCTACAGTATATGGATTCATGAATTTCAAAACTTCCTATTTAGAAGTGGAGATGTATCTAGTGTCATTTGATTGGTACAAATTATCCTTCCTCCATTTTTCCTTGTGGACTGTGAGATATTCTCTACCTAACATGAGGAGGGGAAGCAAGGCAAGCATTTATGGTGGTTGGTCAAGAGAATGTTGGTACTATGAGGATTCTAAACCATTTTCACTTCACCAAATGTCTCCCAAGGAGAGGAGGCAACTTACCTAAATTTAGATTTTTTGAAACACTATGCATAGCCTAGTTCCCAAATTCGGAAGGTGGATGAGAAGGCTTATTATTACTAGTGTTCTTGGCTTTGTGGCTTACTACAATAGAACAACCTTCCTCTCCTTTCGTAGAAGGTGGTGAACCAAAAGAGGGTCGAGCAATGGCCTTTAGCCATTGGGAACCTAGAGGGCAATACTATATCTTTTTTTTCCAAGAATTGACCCCAATAATAAGTGTGTCAAATGTTGATATAAAGGAGACATTAAGTATATTTGATTTGACCAACCTAAATATCAATAGTCTTTAAGGTCCTTAGATATGTCCACCTCAACACAAACTCACTATTGAGGATGAGTTGAATAGAACCATTCTAGTTTGATGCACACAATTGAGCCTTAAAAAAAGGCTATCTGGCTCAAAAAATTCCAACATGACAAGTGTAAACCAAGGAACTCAACCAAAACAAGGAATTTAAAATAATTATTTCTAGAAACAACAAAGTCTCGAGTCCAAGGTTTGCAAACAAGCAACAAGGAATGAAGAAGCCAAGTGGCTCAACTGACCACCATCTTAACATGGTTTGCTTCACCAAAGTGGAAAAGATAAAAATCTTTGATAAGGTTTTGCATGGTGACAAGGAAAATGCCACATGAGGTTTGGGCTTGATCAACACAATCTTTGAGCATGCTTTTGTAGGAAACTCTACCCACAAAATAATTAGCCAAAGTCAAAGTTTTTTACCTAATAGCATGCATTATCAAATTTTGGACTTGAAAATATAACATTTGGTGGTTTCATAAGACATACCTCGTAGAACACCTTGGAAACAAATTTCTAGGATCGTTTGGGTGTGGGTGTGATTGTTCATCTCTATTGAACTTTTAACTCTAGCAACAATAGTTGTGGATGGATGAAACATTGTGGCAATTTAAAATGGGTAGAAAATACCCACAAACCTCACAATGTAAAGGGTGCAAGAAGTCGTAACAGAGCCAAGACTCGATCGATCCTTCATGTCCGTGTGTGTATTTTTGGTTGTAATGTTCTACATAATATAGAAAATTAATTTAAACAAATATTGAACAGCAATATATGCAAAACTTATCTCACAGCTATTTTTGTGTCATATTCAAGGCGTGATTCTCCTCCAGAATAGAAGCATAGTTAGAAAATTCAAGTCTCATATTCAAGGCCTGATTCTGGTGCAGAATAGAAGCAGAGTTAAGAAAATTAGTTACAGCGTTTGAAGCAATTTAGTTTTATTTCTTAAAACAGGGTATTTGGTAAAAACAGAGCACACACAAAATATCTAACAGTAGTCGTAAGCTGCTACCTTGGAGATATTATTTTGTGTGGACTGCAAGGTGTGATGCTTACAAAATGCCTGTGTAGTTTAAATCAACCCAAAGATGGAAAAAAACAAAACTGTCCTGATACAATCAAGAGCAACATTAAATGAATTTGTCTGGCGTTTTATAGGGTGAAAAGCGAAATTTCTAAAGCAAATCTCTGACGGCATAAGATGCCGAGTCAGCGAGAGTGTAGTTTGTGGCCAGGTTCGACGCCCCAGTGTTTGACCTAATTCTATAAATTTAATCATACTCACACTAGATAACTGCTTAATATGCTCGTTCTTTGTTCTGATATTCTCAGGAACAGAATTTAGAGAAGTATAATGGCGAACTATAAATTAACGCTTATGATTTTCCTCATCTACCTCATGTCTGTCCAGACAAAGAGCGGCGGATTGGCTAACAATGCTCTTGAATTTGCCTGCAATGCGACCTTAGATCCGAGATTTTGCATGTCTTCCCTGACGTCGTTTGAGGGGTCATGGCAGGGAGGCTCCAAAGATCTTGGGAGAATTGCTCTTAATGTGAGCATTGCTGAGGCCCGAAAAGTTTTTGATTTTATTTCTCAATTGGGTCAATGGGCTTTCAATGACAGACAGCTCATTGCTCTTCAAGATTGCCTGGAGCTGTTTGATATAACGTTGGACAATTTAGAGAGATCTATGTCAAAGGTGAACAATTCTAACAGTAATTCTTGGGATTGGAGGCAGTCATTGGATGTTCAGACTTGGCTTAGCGCAGCTTTAGCCAACCAGGTTACATGTTTGGAAGGCTTTCAGGAGACCAGCGGAAGTCAACAAGAAACGTTGACGAACAGTTTGCATAATGTGTCTCGACTTCTGAGCACTTCTCTGGCTCTGGTCAAGAATATTTCTGTTGTGGGAGGACATCACAAACGACGTTTGTTAGAACGTCTGCATGGAGAGGGCGGAAATGGGGATGGATTTCCCTCCTGGTTGCCTGCGGAGGATCGGAGAAGACTTGTACAAGATGATGGCATTTTAGTTGAAGATATGGTAACCGTGGCAGGGGACGGCAGTGGGAATCACACTACGATTAATGAAGCCTTGAATGCTGCTCCAAACAATAGCTTGGGGAAATACGTTATTTATATTAGGAAGGGGGTATACCAGGAGTATATAGAAGTCCCCAGTTATAAGACAAATATTATGATGGTCGGAGATGGGATTAATGTCACCGTGATAACTGGCAACAGAAATGTTGTTGATGGATGGACTACGTACCACTCTGCAACAGTCGGTAAGTCACTCCATTTTATAACTATGCAATATTTTTTCTTTTTCTTGAGATTTGCTTTCATTTTGTGTTTTGGAATATTGATGTAAAGAATTCTTATGCAATCGAATCTAAAAATTGTTGCAGTAATAAATTCTTTTTCAGATTAATTAATTAAAATATGTATTTTTTTTTATTCAACTGTGTGAGATTTGATTGCATCAACGTTTTAGATCACACTCTATGGTCCATCAACATGGAATTGATCCGTTGATCCCAAACATTGATGCAATCAAATCTCACACAGTGGAATACAAAAACAACAAACACTATTTAGTATGGACTATACAATTCTAATGTTTTTAATTTAATTTATTGTTTTTAATTATATATATATATATATATATATATATATATATATATATATATATATATTCCAATATGTTTATGACATAAGATATTTTTATATGTTATTATATACTGTAAAAATAATTTAAAATAGAATAAATAACTCTTAAGTATTTAAAATACTATAATTTGTCAATTAATTAAATACAATTTATTTAGAAAACTATTACAATTTTTTATATATTTCATCAAATTAAAACACATTTGTAAAATGCTAGTATATATATCTTACATATATCTATCTAAAAAATGCACAGAGATATCAACTTGAATTTTTTAATTTATTTAAAATTTTATTTTATTTTATTTTGAAACTATTTTATTTATTATATAGACACATAAATTTTATTATATCTACAATTAAAAAATCATTTATTTATGTGTTACTTATTTTAGAAATATTATGTTGATTATTTAATATTGATATTTTTATATGTAAACGGAAATCAAATTTAAAATAAAATATAGAGAGTTTTTGTTAATTAACCACTACACTGAATAACATGAGGTTTTCACAATCCATGGTAACAGAGTACTGAGATTTCTGAATTGAAACTGTGTGCAACCTTTTCTAATAATGTTACAAATCATACAATGAAAAAATGTACTAACAAACTTGGATAGATAAATAGGTGAGGGGCTTGGGAAGGCTCGTTGGATTGAGTGTCCGATCCTCCCAAGCCCTTCATCTATTTATCCATCTAGATTTGCTACTACATTTTTTCATTCTTCTCTCTAACAACATTTCATTCTATATAATGGATCATAGAATATGATCTGAAATTTTAATGTAAAAAACTACTCACAGTTTCAATCCAAAATTCTATTGTAGAATGTCAAAATATCAAATAAATTGTTTAATATCAAATGCTGAAATAGTTGTGACTGTTGTTAATTGTCACTGTAGCTGTGGTTGGGGAAGGCTTCTTGGCTCGCGGCATTACATTCGAAAACACGGCAGGGCCGGAGAAACGTCAGGCCGTTGCACTGAGAGTAGTCTCCGATCTTTCAGCCTTCTACCGTTGCAGCATCAACGGCTACCAAGACACCCTTTACGTGCACTCCTTTCGTCAATTTTACAGGGAATGTGACATCTACGGCACCGTAGATTTCATATTCGGGGACGCCGCAGTGGTGTTCCAGGCCTGCAACATCCTCGCAAGAAAACCCATGGAAGGCCAAGACAATATAATCACAGCCCAAGCCAGAATTGATCCAAACGAAAATACAGGAATTTCAATTCAATACTGCAAAGTTGCTGCAGCGCCCGATCTGGTATCAAACAAGAGATTGTTTCTCACATATCTGGGGAGGCCGTGGAGAGAATACTCTCGCACAGTTTATATAAAGTCATACATAGATGATGTGGTTCAGCCAGCTGGTTGGGCGGAATGGTCGGGAGACTTTGCTTTGAGTACGCTCTACTTTGGAGAATATCTCAATTGGGGACCGGGGGCAGGAACTGGACAAAGAGTTCAATGGCCTGGTTATCACGTTATGAACTCTTCTGATGCTCAAGTTTTTACCGTGGTTAATTTAATCGCGGGGAATACATGGCTAATTACCGTACCCTTCATGGGCGCCTTACATTAGAACAGGCGTCGTTCCAACACGCATTGCTAACCTGCACCACATGATAAACATATGATCTCTGCTACAAAATCTTCATAATTATTTAGAAATAACATGTATTTAATGGAGTCTGTGGGCATGGCCCAGCTGCAAAGACAAATTGGGGATAAACCCTTTCCTCTTTGAAATATCTTTTTGTATTTTTGTTTAGGGATTCTAAAACCAGTCAGTCTCGACTCTGTAGTCTACGGGGCGTGACTGACACGTAGAATGTGGATATGTCGGTGCAAATGTTGTAGCCCAGCTTGTAAACTTCCAAAAACATCTTAGCTGTATACGACTAAAATTTACATTTCACTGTCAAGCTATATTTGATCGAGATCTGGCTTTGAAGATTGCCGACAGTCCTTTGTGAGTGTAAAAGTACTTTATACGGACTAAGTTACATCAATTAAATAAATGAAGTATTAAAGTGTAATTAATTTAAATTAATTAGAGTTAAAATAGATAAATTGAAATGTTATTTTCAGAATTTAATTGTAAAGAAAATGATGGTTTTAGAATATATAAAGAATGATGTGGATGGAGAAGAAAATCTGTTCTTTAAAGTTTAGAAAATAATGATTTTGGTAAGCTTATTATTTCACAATTAAAAGGGATTATAATTTTTTTAAGTGGTTCAAGATTGATCTTAAGTAATGTGGATTTGATTTATCAAATAGTAAATTTCTACAATCTGATTTGTTATGATATGTGATAGTAGAAGATGTGTAAGAATGACTATATTTGGAAATGTCTTTGAGGAAGCTATTGCATTATTAGAGGCAAGATATCCTAGGTCAACCTCCTTATTGGAGAGGTTTTACAACCCTTGGTAGGTTTTAGAATACATCATACATGAGTGTGGAGATGGTCTATATAAAAATTTTGATTCTAATGTAGATGTGTTCATTTTAAACTTCAAATCAAAATATTTTCAAAATATTTTTTTCCTTTATTGATTAGATGATTTAATTGCACATTGAATTTCTTTGAATAATAAGACATAACTATAAGTCATACAAATGTTTACTATGTTGGCTCCCAATGGATAGTGAAAACATGGTACAAGAGTTGGTAATTTTCAAATTTGAAAAGTTAAATTTTGGGGTCATAATTAAGTCACTTGAGGTTAAACTTGAGCGCTATGGGATTGACTTAAGATGAGGAAATGGAAATCTTGGCGTTAGGCAAAGGTGCATGGAAATGTGAGCTATTAATAAGTAAATTTGTGGGAATAGGTGATAATACAAAAAAGAGGTGGTCAAATATATGGGAATATGTATAAATGAGGATGAATAAGAATTGAGGAATGAGCAAAATTTAATACGATAGTGTACCACTTATTGATTTATAATTGTATTAAGTCAATTTATTAAAATGGGTCCAAAACTAAATCAGAATTGATATCAGTATGCAAATTTCACCATTACATTCTGCTTCTATTCTGAAATGCACATGAATGTGACATGATCATACATTCAAAGTAAATAAATATTCTTAATCAATATGAAAAGTAAATATTCAAATCCATATAAAGCAATGAACTATTGTGTTTTTTACCTTCTCATAAGCATTTCATAGGAATCTATAAAAGTAAAAAACAATTATGCAATGCTAAGCTCCTATCACAACAATGAATTTGGGTGTGAATTTGGTGGTAGCAGCTTGTCAGAAAGGAAGTGGGAATTAGGAGCTGCAATAAGGCTAAATAGTCTGACGTGTAGCCTGGCAAAGATTTCGAGGAAGGCATTGTGATATTTTTCTAGGTTAATCAAAAATTTACATGTAGTGCAAATTATAAGTGTTCTATTTGCTGTGACGTGCGTTTTCATTGACAGGTGTCCTGCATGTAAATGAGGTGTGGACCGAGAAAAAACATGGACAGTTGCCGGTTTTAATGTGAGAAATGTGCAGCATAAAATAGAAAATAGGGCATCAAAAATCAGAGGCACAGAGACATTCTGCTTGGAAGCGGTGAACAGTCTGGTAAATATTTATCTTTAACTGTTCAGTAGTTTTTTGTTTGGTTGTGTTTTGTTTGGTTCATATATGTTTAATATATAGATTTGTGCGCAACAAATCTGCAAGCCTCTTGTGTGTGCTGTTATAAAGTCTCTTCTGTGTTTTGACTTTCCAAAAAGTGGTGATTCCGTTATTTTCAGCATAATTGGGCCTATCTCTGTTTTCAGCCCTACAAGCTTTCCACCCTCAAATACAGAAAGAATTAACATTTGGTTCAGAAATTCATGGTCATTGGCACCTATGAAATCTGTAAGTTATCTATGGGTAGGAGTTATCTTAATGACTTTAATTGAACTAATTGAACAATGTATATTTCCCCATTTGTTTGTGTATAGATGTACCTGTGCATGCCATTGCCCGTGTTTAGCTATTATGGAGAGTTTCTGTGATAGTTATCAACCGCTGACTGGACAACTTTTCATTGGAATGTGCAAGAATCCAGTAAGACGACTTGCTGAAGAAAAGAAAGAAAGGAAAGAGTTTTAGGCTGGACGCTTCTGAAAGAAGCACAAAATATACAGGTTAAGATACAACATCTAAAACAACTCTTACAGCTCTATCAAAGGCCCTGTCAACACTAAATTGATTTGGGCCTTCAGAGTTCTGCTGTATATTCTTCCATTGGTTTAAAAAATGTAATTCTGATTACGGTTTAGATCCAATCTACACAAAATATGTTGTTAGAATTCATCCCTATGCTCAGTCCATACAGATTCAATTGTAACAAAAAACAATTGGACAACCTCTATGGCATTTTCCCAACTAGAGAAAATCATCTGGATCCTTGGTTTATAGTTTCATTGAATTAATAGCAATGAATATATATTATTAGTGGTAGGATTAGATGTTATGTATTTTGAAATGTCTTCATGCTGACTTTTGAATTCAATGGTTAGTTTTGCCATTTCCCTGTTCCTTAGTAATTTCGTTATAGCAGGAACTCAATGTTTTTCAAGAGAACAAATCACAAGGTTAAAGCTTCTGAAATTGAATTAGAGAGCAAAATCAATATTTAATTTCTTTATATACAGTTTGTTCCCTGTGCACATTACATCTCATTGGCAATGTAATGAATCTACTTTTTAGATTTATTATTGTCATCTGCAGAAGAAAATATCCTCGCCAAAGACTGATTTCTTGATCTTGATGTGTTTAGCCCTGCCCTGTACCATTCACAGAGGATAGCAATTTATCTAGAACTTCCTTGGAGACCAAAGCTTGAGGTTTACCAAGGGCTATAGAAAACCAAATCACCTATTATTTCATAGAGGAAAAATAAGGATCAAAGAGAGCAATACAAAGAAAAGAAGATGCATCTGTGTTGAAATAACTTGTGATATAGGAAACATTGAAGAGCAACAAAAATGGCTACAAAGCAGAAGCTCCTAGAGACTACCAATATTTCCTTTAGTAGATGCCATTGTACCCCATCATTGCTACACTCAAATTTGTGGCATAATCCGCACTCTGAAAGCGCGTTTATTATTCTTCCTATTAGGTTCCCTAAAAAGCTTCGAGATCTTCTTTGGGCGTCTAATGATGGTCAACATGGTTTTCACTAGGCTGCTTTCGAATTTTGTTGCCTCCCTCAAGATTATGGGGTTAGACCACCTTCCAATCCATTGGTAAGATTTTGCTTTATGTACTAAGTGGATTATTAGAGCCTTAAGAAGGGAATGAAGCTTGTTGAATTCTCATCAAGCAGTGTATTGGGTTTTGTGTGGCTTTTTGGAGACTAGCCTGGAAAGGGCTTGACTTTGGCACTCTTCTCACCATGAGAGAGCCCATCCAAATCCAAAGCATTTTTCTTATTAAAAGAATATGGAAAGCTTGGGAGGCTATTAACCATTGGCTTTTATGGGTAGGAAATGACCTTCCCACTACATCTCTATTACCCAACAATCTATAGCATCTTTAGTACCCAACAATCTATTTAGTGGTCTTCAATTCTTTCATCCTCTAGCTAAGATGCTCTACATTTGATTTTTTTAAAAAGGTGTTAGAGTGTTAGCTAGATTTCATGTTCATCGAGGTACCAATAAATTTATCTCTTGCCTAGAGTTCAAAATGTAATTTGGGCTTGCTAATCAAGATAATTTAGGAGAATTTTTAAGTTGTTATTGATACTATCTCTCCCCAAATGATTCAAAATTTTTGTGTGAGATATTTTAAGCCATGGTGAAAGGATTGGAAATGATATCTATATACACCCTTTAGCAACTACAAGCCTCATAAGAGATATACGTGGCCTTCACCTAATCTTCCTATGGTTGATGCGCTAAACTATTGTCGACAACTTCAATTGACTCATTGCATCATCATTTTCAATGTGTTTGGTCCCCTATTCTTGAACCTAAGTTGGCAAAGTTTGTCTGGTGTATTCTCTATCAAAGTCATCCTCTCAATGCTCATTCGGCCTCTTTTGCGATTTTCAATCCTCATTGTCCTTTTTTGAAAATTTTGAAAATCTCATACACCTTTTCTAGTTTTATCTCAAAGCTCAAGAAGCTTATCTTTTGAATCCATGATATTTGTAGGCCTTTTAACCTTGCTCCAGGCATATAGTTATGTTCAACTATGCTTAGATTTGATAAAGCTCAAGAAGCTTGGCTTTGAATCCATGATATTTTTAGGCGTTTTAACCTTGCTCCATTTTCTTGGCATATAGTTATGTTCAACTATGCTTAGATTTGGCATGCATGCAAGGAAGAAATTATCTTTTAACATTTGAAAAGATAGAAATGCAACTTTTTTTTGTTTGTCCTACAAACAATCATTTTTTTATATATACTAAAGATATGATTAATTAAAATATTCTTATATAGATTTAGATACAAGCTCATAAAGTTGCACTTGAATTTGCTTATCTTTTGGACCACTAAGGGAATGTTCCTTGCATTGTTCTCAAAGCTCCTCTTGGCCCCTCTTCTCTTCGAGAGCATAGTCATGCTAGAAGTCTTCCTTCTAGACGTGAAAGAGGCTCTTAATCCCATGGCTCTTAGCCTTTGGGTATCAAAGGTAGATAATGGTTTCATTCTCTTCAATTGGCCTCTATTTCCTCTCATGGGCATGGTATGGACCACTAAGGGAATGTTCCTTGCATTGTTCTCAAAGCTCCTCTTGGCCCCTTTTCTCTTTGAGAGCATAGTCATGGTTGAAATCTTTCTTCTAGATGTGAAAGAGGTTCTCAATCCCATGGCTCTTAGCCTTTGGATATCAAAGATAATGCTGCCTATAGATAATGGTTTCATTCTCCTCAATTGGCCTCTATTTCCTCTCATGGGCATGGTATTGCTAGGTGCTTGATTCAAGAAATATTCTACACCTATCTATCTGGTCATCTCCATAGTTTGTACTCAACCTACCTTGAAAGATACTTCTGAAAGGATGGAGCTCTCACTAGTTGGAAGCCTATTAATTTGTCTACTTGTTTGTGGAAAGTCTAACGATAAAGATCCTCCTTCAGCTAGAATGCTTTAGTTCCTTAGTACATTTAATTCTTTCATTTTTATTTTCAGACCTATCCCAATTACACTTTGAGGATGTGCCTTTATACCATCTATCTTTTGAATATTATGTATTATTATCTTTTTAATTTAATAAAATTAAATAAGACCTCCATTCATTAAAAGAACTTCAAATCAAACTATGGTTACACAATGCAGTCACAGTACAAATACACAATGCAGTCACAGTAAATAGAAAATATATAATGGTCTGAATTTATCGAGCTGGAAAACTATAGGAAAAACCTTAAACTGGAAAAATATAAACTAAAATTCGTGCCTGATTTGTACCAATTCAAAAGTATAAAGACAGTTAAAATTGATCAAACTCTAGAATGCAAGTTGTAATCAGGATGTAGCACCGAGAAACGCAACATGCAGGTTCACAATGCAAAATGTAAGTATACTCATGCAAAGTATTTTAGATCCAAGCCTGAACAAGGAAAATGAAACATCATGGTTCAAAGGAATATATATGAATATATATGCGTGCGGAATTTAGAAAAGGTTTCAAAAAATTAAGGCAAATACAATAGTAGCTGTCAAAACCAGATTGTGCAACTTCTACCAGCATCCCCTGCGTCGGTATCAAAATGGGAAGTTGCTAATCAGGGCATGGGCGTCCATTAATGCATATGAGGAGGGGATCTATATCAGATATTATTGTTGGAATTGCTCTTGTAGACATGTATGCAAATGTGAAACCATCGACAAGGTGACTGAACCCTTTACAATCTCTCGAAAAATGTGTGTGGTCTCACGCACCATGAATTAGATCTAAGACCAAACTTCACAACCTTGGCTAGTATCCTCTGTGCCTGTGCCAAAATGGGAGGCATTTGAATATATAGAAAACTAAGGCACAACTGAGGAGAATTTGAATATAGTAGAATTGAATATATCTCTTATTCCTAAACCAACTGAGTGAATAAACAGAACAGCAGAGCAAACTAAATAACAGCAATGAAAACAGTGATAAAATAAATCATTTACTGTCCTCTTAAAACCTCTCAACAGACATGAAAAACTATAATTCATTCAATGATTTTCATGAAGACAAATTTATTCTATATTTCTGAACTGTCTTGATACAGAAATTTCTTTATTGCTGCTTAAGAAAATAAAATATAGAGGTCTGCATATATAGAGTTTTCTGCACCTCAAAAAAACAATACGATGCACCTAAACAGAGCATGCTTAACATGCATTATTCGCTGGAAAAGAAAACAAAGTTTTAAAGCAAAAAACTACTTTAAAACAACTACTAGCTAAGAGTAGAGTTTTTTCAACACATAGCAGATTTTTTCCACGCTGGAAAAAGACAAGCATCAATTATCTTCATACTCCCCTTTGATGCTAAGAGGGCTCACAATCTGATCTCGAAGTGACAAAAACTGAACTTTTGCAACTGCTTTGGTGAAGATATCTATTAACTAATCCTGAGTGCTGATGTGTTTCAATTCAACTTCCTTTTTTTGTACCAAATCACGAATAAAATGATATTTTAAATCAAAATGCTTTTGTCTTGTTGTACGGACTAGACCTTTACAATTTGATGGCACTTACATTGTCACAATAGATCATTGTAGGTTGAATCTGCTTCTCTCTAATTTCTTCTAGAATTTTCCTAAGCCAAAGAGCTTGTGTACCTGCCAAGGTAACTGCAACATACTCTACCTTTGTGGATGAGAGAGCAACCATGCTTTGTTCTTCGAAAATCCAAGTAATCAAACTAGAACCAAAAGAGAAAAAATTTCTATATTTAGACTTATGGTCATCCATACTACCTCCCTAATCTGAATCACTAAATCCTACAAGATTGAATCTTTTAGAAGAGTAGTAATGAATACCATAATTTAGAGTGCCTTTCACATACCTCAAAATTCTCTTGGTTTCCTTCATGTGTATTTTTGATGGATTTGTCATATACCTTGAAACAAGTAAAAATCAATATGCACATGAATTCTTTGTGAGTTAGAAACATCAAACTCCCAACTATACTTCTATAATCTGTCTCATCAACTAATTCAACACCATCATTCCTACTCAACACAAATCCATGAGCACTTGGAGTGAAGTATGGTTTACAATCAACCATACAAACTTCTTCAATATATCTTTTGTATATTTATTCGATAAATGAAAATTTCTACTCTAATTTATTAAACCCCGCCTTAGAAATATTCTGAAGACCAAGACCTTCATCTCAAATTTTCTCAACAGCAATTTCGAAACTCATCTTCATGTTAGAACTGCTACCTATATACAAATCATCAACACACAAACTTATAATAAGAATATCATTACCTTCTTGCCTAGGTAAAGGGTTGGTCTACCTTATTTCTTCACCTACTTCTCTTGTGTCATTAACTTAAAGTATTCTAGGAATTGCAATGGAAATTTTATGCCTATTGCATCCAAGAGTTTCAAGTACTGAGTCCTCACCATAAGTACAAAATTTCTTTGTATTGTCTTGCTTATTTTCTATCATAAAATCCATTGAATCCATCAAGTCCTTCATTTTTCATTAAAAGACCCGAATCGGCAAGACATAGTAAAAGTCTCCCCGACCTTATTTTTTCACTAATATATGTTTGTTGCAAACTATCGGCAGGACAATTTTCTTGTTTCAACGACAAAAGGAGTCATTTATAGTGCGGAATCATTGTTAGAGGAAGCTGGTACACTACCACCAGCGCATGTGAGCATATCAACGGGTTGAAAGTATTCTCGAGAAGGTCTTGGTGAAGTATTTTTCCGCCACTGCATTGTTTTATATTGCGTCAAAATGGCTGCACGTCACGGCTAATACAATTTGTCACACCATCATACCTAGAGGGGTTGGTCGCCAAATTACTGTACGTATAAAGTCATAATCTATATCATTTTGTTCTACTTGATTGGCTTGTAAATAAAGGCAAACTTAAGACCTATGTATATCGGGGAAGGTCTTCACGAAGTGGCTATTGTTTTGCCGAACCAAATACAAGGGGATTCAAAAGCTATTGGAGAGAAGCTATGGAGTCTTGCCGATTCAAAAAGTTATGCCGATAGAAATATGCATCGCCAGGAGAAGAACTCTTCGACATAAGTTTCACTGAAGTTGAATGTTATACCGACAAGTAGTTCGAGGTGAGTTTCACCGAATGGAGTAGTCTGGAGGAGTGATTTTGGTAAGACATTTGGTATCGATATGAGTCTTCCCGAAGGTTCATTGTCTTGCTGAAGGTATTGTTTCATTAGTAGGGTTTATTTCTTCGGTGAGAAAACTTAGTAGTCACGCCAAAATGAGATTTCATTGGTGAAAGGGTGATTTTGTCTTAGCGACTGGAAAATGATTTGAAGAATGCATATCAGTATAACACTGTGAAGTTTATGTGATATCTCCCCGACTTGGAATTGTCTAAGCGACATGGAAAATAGAAGCGATAGTCATCATTTTGATTCCAAGTGTCGGTAAGATTGCAAAATGTCTTAGCGAATGGTGTAATAAACGTTGTAAAAGGACTTCGCCCCAAATTTGAAAATCTCTCATCGATAGGAAATTTGATGCGACAGTGCCAGTTTCAAATGAGCCTTCATTCGTGCTTCATTAATGGCGCGACGGGGTATAACAACAAAGTTTTAATTAGTTCTTTAGTACCGAATTGATTGCAGGTGAATTGGCATGCTGATCAGAGAATCGGGACATTCTTAGGTCTGAGGAGCTCGAGCAGAATACTGTAAGTAGTTGCCTCTTGGTTTTTCACATTTTAATTTTTGTGTTTGAAATGGAGCTCCTGCCCGGAAAAAGGGTAGAAAGCTCCTGCGAGAGAAGCCGCCAAAGGAAAAACAAAGGTTGATAAGTTGTGAGTATGAAGTCATCAACTGAAGTTGAATCAAATCTTATCGACATCAAATTTACCTGGAAAAGTGGGGCCCAGTTGTAGGTTCCAATAACTTAGGGCGAGGCTGACAAGTTAGATGATAAGGCAAGTTCATAGCATGTCTAGACCAGCAGAGGGCAGTTCATTCAATTTTCATAGGAGTAAACCAGTCACCAGATCCACAGTTATGGGGAACTTGTGCCCTAAATGCACTGTAAATGTAGAATTGGTAAAGCTGCTTGCTGATCACTATGATCCAAAACATAAAGCTATATGTGATCCTTCTAGAAAACCACAAATATATGTGTGAAGAGAAGCAATAGGTGAGGTTTTCAAATTGGAAGGGTTTTGCAATGAGGAAATCAATTGTGAGGAGTTGCAGAAGGAATTTTCAAGAATGGATACAATTTACAAGGGTTGGAGGTTACCAATTCATAGAGTTAAACAGGGCAACAAGCCAAAACCTCTGGAAGATAGTGAGGGGCCTCCCTATCATGTAGATTTGTTTGAGCCCTATATGAAGTACACATATTTTTCAATGTGTCAAGTATTGGGGATGGATGCCTCAGAACTCATGTCAATTTTTCCAATGGTTATCGCAGCAGATATCCAATATCACAACTCCAGGCCATTTGACTATGCTTCGTACATTTCTAAGGGGCTTGAGTCAGGATTGATGGCTATCAAGGGTGGTGCTTCTATTGTTCATCTCAGACACTATTCATTGTTGATGCCCTTGGTGCTATATTTTGGATAGGAGTTAGGAGTATGGCCTCCTGAAATAAGAATTTCTCAAATTGGTGAGGGTGAAGCATTGCCTGTTCAGTTGTGGACTACTATTTGGGATAGCAGGTTTGCTAGTTCTAGATTCATTCATTTTGAAGAGCATTTTGTAAAAACATTGTATAAATTGTATAAACATTCCTGTAATTATTCATTGACTAATGAGATCAAGAGATTCCTGCGGCCAAAGGGCTTCAATGGGCCGATTGATCATAACTGGGGAGACTGGTATTGTTTGGAGGGAGCTACAATGATAAGGGTATATGGATTTGAAGATGCCCCTTTTATTCTGCCAAGGATAGTTCCAAACAGAGTTGCATATTTGGAAATTGTCAGACAGATGGATTATAGCAGTGTGATGCATTTTAGCTCTTTTGGGAAGCAGGCTTTTATGCCTAGTACTTTGTGTTTTGGTGATTTCACTGTGTTGGCTAAGGAGGGATATAATTCAATCCTTGATAGTTTGTTGCATTATAATATGAAATGAGGACCACCCAGGAAAAAATTTGACCCTGAAGGATATATCAATTCAGCCAAAGAAAGGATTAACTTTGGAGGGTATCAGCATGTACCCTATCCTTTTGATGATATGATCAGAAATCTGGATGAAGATGAAGCAGAAATGGCGGTTGAAAGGTACAACCAAGGGCTACAGGATACTGAGCTATTGTCTTCTGGAGAAGAGGAAACACTAAGAGTTAATGTGTCACAGGGGAAGTCAGAGAAGGTATCCAGATTGAGGACTCAGTGGTATGTTTGCCCAACCAGAGAACAAAGTGTTGAAAGTGGTGATGTTGATGCAAGGCATATGGAGTATAAATCATTTGTCACTGATGATGAGTTTATAAATTCCCCAGAGTTCAAGGCATTCTTGTACAAGCAAAAGGGGAAGGAAATAAGAGAGAATTTTGATGATGTTACTTTAGGAAATGAGGAACAATTGCTGGCTCAATTGAGAAAAATATGTGGATGATGAAATGACAAATATGACTCCTGAAAAGGGGAGGAAAATGTTGGAGAATGCTGGTGTCATGATTTTTCTTGGACTTGATTTGAATTCTACATTATTTTTTGATAGTTTCTTAAGAGATAGTAATGCTACACACAAACTTGATAAGGAAAAGGTAACAAAGGTGTATGCAGGCTCTAAGTACAATACTAATGAAGGATCATTTATGATATGGGCTTTATACCCACCCCACAGGAAATCAGTGGTAATTGACACAGAGAAGGCATTTGGCCATGTCATGACTCTAAAAGTTGGAGAGGCTGATCCTGTGGCTACTGCAGAGATTGGGATTAATATTGCAAAATTGAATAAAGCACAGATCTAGACGCTGATAAAAGAAAGAGAAATGTATAAGGCGAGTAATGAAAGAATGTTGAGAGAAAATGATAAACTGAAGGATTTGGTTGGTATTTCAATGGAGCCAACCAAGATGCTCACTCAAGGAAAAAGCTCTCAGGAAAAAGATCATTGGGTAGGATCAAGTGCTTATGCCTAGGGAAAGTATGATGCAATTGTAGCAATTGTTATGAGCAGGTAGGATAATTTGACATCTTGGTTGAATAAGTTGTGGGGAAAATACTCTCATACTCTTGCTGCATTGAAGGAGCATGAAAGGATGGATAGACGAATTATGGAGAAGTTTCATGAACTGGCACAAAGTGATGATTCTAATAGTACTGCACTTGAAGTTGCAAATCATATTATCAATCGCCATCGAAACTTCTATGATGAACTGCAAGGGGATGAACAAGGATTAATTAAGGCTGCCAAGAAAATTGTGATCACATTCTCAGATGATAAAGGAAAATTGAAAGATGCAACCAGATGGAAAAATGAATGTGAGTCAATGCTGAATGAAGTCATGAAGACAACTTCTGCAGAGGATGCAGCATTAGAGAAAGCGAGCGAGCACAATGAGGAGATGGTCAAGATGGAAATCATGATCTGGAATGCTGTTGGAGATGCGGACACATATGAGCGTCAGGATTATTTCGATTACCTCGCTAGGACTCACTTGTGGCTAAATAGAGCCTAATTATTCTCTATCTTTATTTTGTAAATTTGATATTTCCTATTTCTGAAAGGATGCGTCCTTTCGTATTCTCAATGTATAAATATCCATTTTGAAAACAAAATGCGGATATAGGTAGAATAGGATAGAGAATAGAGAAAAGATAGTTGAATACAATTTTTTGGCAAGGATGAGACTAGTTGCATATGTAAAATCATGGAGATATCAATGAAAATCTAATACTATGGTGCAATTGTTTCTAGTATCAGTTGTTTATGGTATTTGAATTGAAAAGTATTGTTGAAGTTGTCTCTATAATGGTGTTTTCTGGTTATTTGAATTGGTGTAACAAGTTTATACCTAGTTCGTCAATGCACATTTGTTGCGTTTGTATGGCCAATTAATAGTTTCTTTCCATTAAAGATTAAATTCTTTGAATTGATCATAGTAATTAGGGAATGTCAATTGGATTATTAAGAAGAGCTCAATAATCACAATCCTGCATGTTTATACAAGCTATATACCAAATAAAATGCTAAATAACTTGAATGTCTGCCTGAACAATGTACTCGTTTCAGATTTCTATTGACTCCGTAAATCCTATAAGGCACTGGTCTTTTCATTTTCATTCTTTAGTTTCACTCACATTTTTTACATTTGTTAACTGAACATATTAGGGTTTAGTTTTGAATATCTGGTATACAGTTGTCTATTTTATATGCCATTGTCGACAAATCATTACATAAAAGATAATTAAAAATCAAGCCCGCATCATTCAAATAGGTACACCCACCTTGGTCTCGTAGCACCTGAAGAGTAGAAGGTCCAAAGTCTTTTCGACCTTGTTTGTTACCCTAGAACGTTGTGAAAGCTTGGCAACCTTTCATGGTTCAAACCTGCATTTTGAGAGCTAATAGTATCCATCAAAGCTTTCTTCAATTTTTAGAAATGATTCTCTTTTTCTTTCATTTCAAAACCTTGTGGTTGTTCAACATATACTTCCTCTTCTAAGTATGCATTCAAGAAGGCACTTTTCGCATCCATATGTCGTATGCTCTAATTCTTTTGAGCTGCTAATGAAATGAACATTTTGATGGTCTCTTGTCTTGTAACTAGTGCAAATGTCTCTTCATAATCAATCCCATACTTTTGTGTGAAGCCTTTAGCAACTAATCTTTCCTTATGCCTTTCAATACTTCCATCACTGTTATGCTTAGTCTTGTAGATCCATTTGTTGCCAACCACCTTCTTGTCATGTGGAAGCTTTGTAAGCTCCCAAGCATCATTCCTATGAATAGAATCCATCTCTTCTTCCATTGCTTGAATCCAAACCTCATTAGTACATGCTTCTTAAAAACATGATGGTTCAAAATTAGCCTCGGTAAATAAAGCAAAATTAAATGTCTCACCTATTGGATTTTCTTCATATGCTTGATTTGCACTCCTTTGATAAATATCACTCAAAACTTCTTACCTTCCTTCCAAAACTTGGAGTTGAAGCTGGACTTGCAATTGGAATTGAACTTGGACTTGAAGAATTAGATAAAGGGGCTACTTGGTGGATTTATAGCACTTGGAACAAAAAAATTAGTGGGTTGTTCATGATTAATATCATCATTCAAAATAGATTTTGACTTCTCCATATGGCCTTTTTAATGATGCTAAACTCCCCCTTCATCAAAAATCACATCTCTTGAAAAAATAAGCTTATTAGTGAGAGGTTTATATAACCTATAAGCTTTGCTTTTCTCACTATACCCAAAAAAAATACATGACTCACTTTTTGCATCTAACTTTGATTCTCTATTCTAATCAGGTACATGGACATAAGCTAAACAACCAAAAACTTTGAAATGATTAACATTAGGCCTTTTCTCATACCATGCTTCATAAGGAGTCATCTTCTCAAGTGCATTAGTGGGACTTCGATTGAAAATGTACATTGTTGTAGCAACTGCATCTCCCCAATAAGAGTTACTCAATCCCTTGGTTTGTAGCATGCTCCTTGTCATTTCTACCACAATGCAGTTTTTCCTTTCAGCTACCCCATTTTATTGAGGTGTGTATGTAGTGGTTAGTTGTCTCCTGATGCCATGCATATCACAATAATCTTTAAAGTCTCTTGAACAAAATTCACCTCCATGATCAGTCCTTAAACATTTAATTTTGCACCCTTTCTCATTTTCCACAAGTGTTTTAAACCTCTTGAATGTATCAAGGTCTTCATCCTTAGCCTTCAAAAAATACACCCAACATTTTCATGAGTAATCATCAATAAAAGTGATAAAATATGATGACTTCCTCAAACTCTTTGTTTGCATAGGACCACAAATAACATAATGAACAAGTTGAAGGAGGTGATGGGCCCTCCATGTAGTGCCTTTTGAAAAATTTTCCCTTGCATTCTTTCCTTTAGCACATCCTTCACAAACCTCCTTGTGCTCTTTAACCTTGGGAAAACCAGAAACTAATGCTTGTGAGGCAGAAGCTTTAAACTGTGAAAATTTAAATGCCCATACCTGAGATGCCACAACCAACTTTTATCCTCATATGCCATATTGGCAAGTCTGTTGGTATGTTCACCAAATCTCAATGGGAACATTCTATTTTTTGTCATAGGCACAACTATGACCACTATATTTCCCTGACTCTTATCATAAATTGTACATTTCTTATTTTCAAAGACAACTCTATAGTTCTTCTCACACAATTGTCCAACACTAAACAAATTATGTTTTAGCTTAGGAGTGTAATAAATGTCTTTAACACTTTATACCTTCTTTTGTGTGGACCTCCATAGCTCCTTTTGTACCAAGCTCCAATGATTTATCATCACCAAACTGAATGTTGGATTTGAAACTTTCATCCTTTGTTACAAAAAACATCTTTACTAGTATTCTCACCTTAAGCATAAGATAAAAATAAATTACTTGGAGGATTTTCATCACCTTCTTGAGCATAATTAACACTTTTACCTTCTTTTAATCTGCAATCTCTTTCAAAGTGGCCATACCTATTACAATGGTAACATTGAACATTTCTTTTATCAAATCTGCCTCTACCTCTTCCTCTGGAATCACCTATTCCTCTTGAGCCACCTTTGCTTCTACCTCTTGAATTATTCTGATTTTGACCTTTACCTTGGTCTTGATTGCTTTTGCTACTACTACTTCCATCTTCATTCTTTGTGATTTGTACTTTGGAGGAAAAGGCTTTTGCAACACTTTCTCCAAAAGAATCTCTTAGTCTTTCTTCATGAGACATCAAAGATCTACTGAGATGATTGAACTTAAGGGTTGTCAAATCCTTGCTTTCTTCTATGATTATGGCAACATGGTTCCATCTTGGTGTGAGAGTCCTCAACACCTTTTTTATCATAACCTCATTGTTCACAATTTCTCCAAGTGTAGCCATCTTATTGACCACATCTTTAACTCTAACACAATATTCACTCACACTTTTAGCTTCTTGCATCTTTAAATTCTCAAATTCTCTCTTCAATGTCTGTAGCTTGACAACTTTGACTTAATCACTACCTTGGTAAGTTTCTTTTAGAGTCTTCCAAGCATCATGAGTTGTCATTGCACCTGCAATTCTAGGAAATAGACTCTTATCTAGAGCTATTTGAATAATTAACAAGGCTTGTAAATTCTTCTTCTTAGTCTCCTTTCTAGCTATTCTTTCATTGGATGTGAGGAAATTCCAATCAGCTGGCTCTACATAACCTGATTCAACAATTTCCCACAAATCTTTTCCTATAAAAAAAGTCATCATTTTTATGCACCAATAATCATACTCATTTCCATCAAATTTTAGAATGGGCAATATGTTAGAATTCAACATGACAATCTTTGGTGAAATTCCAACTACTAGATCTTAAACCCAAAACAACACCTGTTGTAATACCAATTGTAGAATTGAATATAGCTCTTGTTCCTAAACAAACTGATTGAATAAACAAAACAACAAAGAAAACAAAATAACAACAATGAAAACAGTAATAAAATAAAGCATTTACTATCCTCTTAAAACCTCTTAACAAACATGAAAAAATATAATTCATTCAATGATTTTCTTGAAGAAAAATTTATTTTATATTTCTAAACTGTCTTGATACATAAATTTTCTTTATTACTACTTGAGAAAATGAAATACAAAGGTCTGCATATATAGAGTTTTCTGCACCTCAAAAAAACAATACGATTCACCTAAACATAACATTAACAACAAAAAAAAGAGCATGCTTAGCATGCATTATTCGTTGGAAAAGAACGTAAAGTTTCAAAACAAAAAAACTACTTTAAAGCAACTACTAGCTAAGAATAAAATATTTTGTAATGCAAAGCAAATTTTTTTCCACGTGGGAAAAACACAAGCATCAATTATCTTCATGTAGTTGGAAACACTTTGGTTTGAAATGTAGAAGGAGGTGTGAACTATTTGTCAAAATTACTCAAAGAAGTGGGGTTTTAGACAAAGCATGTGAATTGTTCAATAGAATGCCTCAACAAAAAGTTGTCTCATGGAATG
>VDFB02249448.1:0-19674 GCA_007258455.2 Sequoia sempervirens
GTCTCCCCACTTAAAATAGCATGAATGAGTGCCTGGAGCTCTGACTGTACATCAGTAAGCTCAACATACGCACCACCCTCAATCTGATACCAACACGGTAAGCGAGATACTAAGGTTCTCACAAACCGGAGTGCACTAGTAACGTGCTCTCTACTCTCAGCCAACTTTGACGCAATAGTCTCTTCTATCTTCACCTTGAAAACCAACTGTGTTTTCCAAGAGTAGATAGCTTCTTTATCCTCTGCATCTATGACTGATTCATATGCCATACTCAGGTGAGCAATCATAATCTTGTCCCGGGGTTTATTAATCGCCATGTCTCGCTCCTCATCCTGGAGACGTAGACAGAGCTCTCGTGCATTATACCGCAACTGATATAACTTTGTAAGCATAGAACGACCTCTAGCAATGAACTCCTCCCATTCCTCCAAATGCTTGCCATATGCAACCAAATGATTAAGTTGGCCCTGTTCAGCTAGAGGCTCAAGCATCGGCGAGAGTGTGGCGGTAACATCTGACCTATGTACAAGGCTAGAAATGTACTGACGAAGCTGTCTGATTTCAGCCTTGAGGGCTACCTTATCTTCTCCGTCCTTCAGCATTCTATCCCTGGCACTATCTGTAGCAACCTGTAGGAGATCAACCTGAGTCTGGCGTGTACTACGACCAAGGTTGATTGTGATAACCTCGAAGTCCTGAGATTCCAACTCATCTAAGCTCTTCCCCTGTGGAGGTATAGTAGTCTCGACGATGATCTCCATGTCAATATTCCTCTCCACGTGGACCATGTTCTTGATCCTCTTGTCTAGCACATCCTGGTAAACTTGATCAGAATTTGAATGATTAAGGACATAGGATGGCTGCCTCCTCTTCCTTCCCAGTTGATTTTTGATCCAAGACTGGTCTCGACTAATACTACTGGAAGGATCTGTACTAGCAACAGGGGGCTCTGACGAGAGTGTAATGACCCTGACCCCTTGGTGCCAAGATTACTAACGCATATCTAAGTTTGAAATTGATATTTGTCAACTAGACTATTGAACAGATCATAAATATGTTTGTAAATTCAGAGTAATCTAATACATTGACTTCAAATGAATATCACCCTTCCAATTTAGTTTGCAACACTAGAACAAAATGGACACAATTATCATTTTACTGAAATGTATATGAAGTCTCCTTCACACAGGCAGAGTGAAGCATTTTGTCAAATAGTTCTTTCACAGGCATCACTCAGATTGAACCATTACATCACATATCACTACAGTCTCCCGAGATATTACCAAATGCTTTGGCATATGAATAGATATTGCCATAAATGTTTACTCCCAATTATAATGGCCTATCATATAACAGTTCCTAGACGCATATATATATGCAGACCTCTCACACACATAACATAAATGCCAACGTACAGGAACACAGAACATAAATGCCAACGTACAGGAATTACAAAGGAAATTGTTTAGGAAACTTTATATTATCAAATCGAACATTTAATAGCATACCCGGGATTGACGCGTGATAGCTCCGATACTTCGTATGATCAACATTTCGAGCATTGTCAACAACATAAATATATAATCAGACAGCGCCAGAACTATGATCAACGATATTAATACACAGCAGGGACAATTCCGTCAATGGTAGTCACGATCATTCATGGACTCGATATGGCTTTTCTGATTCTCTTGGAATAACATCCACGAATCTCCTTTCACCGATATGCAATTAAACATGGTGCCGTTAATCTTCTGTGTGAGCCGTGAATTGATGTGCATTCCTGTGAATGTGCCCGTTATCACCCGTCATTTTCCAGCTTTCTGCATATGCACTAAACATGCGATTGGTGTCAAACGACCTCTGCATATATTCCGAAAACTCTGGAAAACATATAGAACACAAGGGAGAGTATGCTCGATGTGGTGATAATGAAGACTATGACTTCTTGTTAATCCTGTTTCTTCAATATTGAATGCCAAATAATATCGAACTCCTTTAAACCTTCGATGCATATAGCATATTCGCGCCTAGAATGCAATCCCGTGTGGTCAAACCCGTGCTTGAAACAAAGAGAAACAAAGATGGTTATAACGCCATCGGTCTCAGAGAAACTCCACCTTAACCACTATGCTCGATATCGAGACTTGCGAATACTTCAAAAATATTGATCGACTTCTATTACTGGGTTTCGCCCGTCCAAATTGGCACTTGATAGTCATGCGCGCCATTTGAATATATTCAATAAACACCAACGCCTCTGCTATGATCGATCCACCATTCAGAAAGTGACCAGCCGTCATTGGATTGTGCACATTCTGCCATTACTAAACTATGCAATTCTAAAAGCAAGCCATGTCGGGGTTTCATCCAACACAGCAAGGAATTCTGAGTCTTCGTTCTCAGCCTTCCAATGGTCAAAATCAACAATAACCAAAAATCCGTGATGATCTTCTGTCGGCTCTCAAAGCCATATAGCTTCACCATAATCAGTTTGCGTAACTGATTCTTCTTTACGGACTTTAGAAGGCTCTTAACAATTTCATGAAACTCATGACTTTAATAAACACAATAGTTACCCAATAATATTTAATAAAGTCATATTTCATAATTAATTAATTAAATAATTAAAATGTCTTATAAAGAATAAAAGACAATTTAATATTTAAATAATCAATAAGATCTCTTTTTGGCCTTATAAAAAAGGGAACATCACAGAGAGTGAATATGTAGAGGAGCTACTGCGAGATGAGGAGTCTAAATCCAATTCAATATGAATTGGGATTGGTGACTGCTTTGGAACTGGTATAGGAACTTGAGGCTGAACCTCAAGCACTGGCAGACTCTAAACTGGCTCTGTGACAGGCTTTCTGATAGGGTCCATGTGTGTATCAATAACAAGTGCCTTGCCTTTTGAATTGTTTGGCGCTTGACCTTTCTTGGGAGGATTACTCCTCTTCTATTTAGGTTTCAACGAGGAAGGTAGTGAAGGATCCACCATTGGCGGCTCTGCTCTATGCACACTTACCCTCCTAGTCTTCTTGCTGTCGAGGTAAAGTATATTGTTCTGAATAACTCTACATGACCTCTCCTTTACTGTTGCGTATTCCTTGGCGTACCAATCATCTGCTGGCAGCGGCTGTGTGTCAACCTGCTCTCTGAAAAATTGAGGAAGAACTTCTCCCTCGTCATTTGATAAACCTCCCACATCTTCTGACAAGAAAACAAAAAATCTGTGAGAGAGAGAAGCGGCCATAGCTACGTCTGCGAACCTTGAAGTCGTCCACGCAATTGGCCCAATAGTCTTCCATAGAAGGCTTATGATATGCGCGACCACCGAGGTGAGCTGTGTAATGACCCCAAAGATCATAGATACGTACCTCAACAAGATACTTGAGATGATACCTCTCGAGCTCTTGTCCTGCAACTTTGGCATCAACTGTCGTCTTGCACCAATATATTCCAAACTGAAAAGGAAAATTAGCAGCTGGTCTATGCTTGCGACATAAATGACGATGAACATCATGCAACTGCCTTAGGTATTCCATAAAAACTGTTCTATCCGAAGGATAGCGTGGAAGCATAGCTGGATTTCCTGTAAATCCATATACTCGGATATAAGTGTATGCTGGGAACTGAATGAACTAGTCCGCCCAACCATCCATCACTGCCCTAGCAACTGCCAAGATACGAATGTGCAACTCCCGGTCCAAATTTCTCACTGTATAAGTCAGGAAAGCCTCGTTAACACGCTTGAAGTGACGTTCAGCCTTAGTGAACTCAAGCTGATCATAATAGTGATAGACTTTCTGAACACTGAGAATGCCCACGGTGTTTAATCCTCGGAATTGATCCTAATAAGCAATCAAGTACACGAGATAAGAACACATCTGAAACTCATGAGCAACTAGGAAACCGATGATCTGCTTGTGGATAACATTCCTGATGAAGGATGCCTAGTCATAATGCTCCTGCCCAGATATGATGCGACCAATGATGTAATACATCCAAGGTTGGAAAACATTTGCATGTGAATGACCTGAGACACGATTCAAGAGTGTAATTAGAATCGAGTACTCATCCTTGTACTCACCACGACCCACATTATTTGGTAATTTGTTCTTCGCTTGCTTTAACCGTCTTTCTGCCATTTTACTCTAGCACTTGTCCACATCAGCATTAAATGCATTCTCGCACTGCTCCATAGAAATAACTAGACTGTTCGGGTGTTGAGGGATACCAAAACTTCTTTCAATGTCCAAAGGCTTGAGACTGTAAATAACTCGTCCATCTACTGACACTATCTCACAAGTAGCAGAGTTGTAATGCTTAATACAAGACATCACGAACTCAATACAATGAGCGGAGATAGGTATGGAAGCGGCCTCCAATAACCCGGACTGCTGAATGTTCTGAATAATCAAATCTCTGATTTTGACTGGATCTAAGACTGCCTCTGGCAGCACCTTGTGGAGATTCGTCTCAACTGTCCCAATGAAGTCGTGAGTAAGGATTGATTTGGTCCTATATTTGAGCTGAGTGTACTGCATTTTGAAAAACTCGCCTGTTGACTGTGAACTCGACTATGTTTTGGCAAGATTTTTGGAAAGCTAAAAATAGCTTATCGAAGAGTTATTTTCGGCGAAAAATCTGAGATATGGGTTTTGTCCAGAAAAAAGATTCTAAGACAACCCAAAACGTTAGAAATGCGAAAATCTAACTTCTACTCAACCATGCAAAGAATTTTCAGTTGAGAAAATTAGAAACTCGAAAATTGATGCTCTAGAGTTAAAAATTCCTAAAAATTCAAACACATGAATTTAATTCGAGGAAGCTATATAAAAACGATCCAAATGATCAGACTTGCCAAAATCTGCCAACTTCAGGAACATGCGAATTGAATTTTGAGAGAAATTTGAGAATCAAAAAGGAAAAAGACGTTTTTTCTATGTTCTTCTGTGAAAATCGCCCCGTTATTCAAATTTGCTGATAAATGTGAACTTGAACTTGCAAAAAGAATTGTTTGATGTTTCTGATATTGATTGCTGATGATAAATTTGCCCAACCTGTGATAATTAGCCTCTGCTCTAAAGAAATGTGAATTTTGCTTAAGCTGGATGAATGTTTAATGATTGGCGCCATACTTAAATAGAGAAAATTCGCACCATAACGCTGACTGCAAGATCTAAAACCTCGACTGAAAATAGAAAGCTTTTGATTGGACCCCTTCAGTTTGAACTGAGACTGACTTGAAGTCCGGAATAAAAATAATAATATTTTCAATTATCATGCAATTTGAAAATCCAGCACAAAGAGGCGCCAATTTTAGAAAATCGCCCTTTAATGCTCAACTATGCAAAAATAAATATTAAATATTATTTTAATCAGTTGAAAAACCAAGTAAAGCTCTTGGATTCACTCGACGAACTTCACTAATTTCAAAAAGTCCTCATTTGCCCTCATAGGCGTCCATTTTCTCAAGATATCATGTTTTTTACTAACTTCCTATTTTGTAGCTAACTACAAAATTACAACGGGCCATCTTCGACATTGATTTTCGGGTGACTGAGTGATGCTGGGACTGAGCAGGTGTATTCATTGCGAAGCTTTCTGAGCAAGGAAGAAATGTCTACTGGGAGTCATCACTACAAAATCCATCATTTAACACCTCAAAGAATTAGGCACCCTTGATTAAATTGATTTTCAGGTGTCAGACTTGACCATTTCTCCATTCTGCCATCTGAGGCTTCAAATGATTGCTAACAACAAACGGTGAACCCTATTGACTGGATAACAGGCTCACTGCGTGACTAGAGGTATTCCGCATCCAACAAATATACGCAAGGCATTTGAAAATTGTATTAAGGACCCCAAAAGTAAGGGCACCCTTGGCTTGAAAAGGCTCAAACACCATTTTGACAAAAGTACAACTCTCAACCAGATGCCCTACTTCGACCTTTGATATCGGGAGCTGGGGTGGCCTGATTCAAGCATCATCTGTCTCAACGCGTAGCCAGAAGGATCCACGAGAGATGTCTCTGAAGGTGACGAAGCAAGAAAACTGCTTCTAAGACCTCAAAAAGAAAGGTGCCTTTCCCAAGATGGAATAGACGACCAAACTTTTCATTTTCCGAGTTTTCATTTTTCAATATTTTGCAAAGACCTTGCACGTACGAGCGTTTGCCAAGTCCCAGAGGCTGACAGTTGGGCTCGTTGGATAGTTGAAGTAATTGCGAATAAGTCCCATGAAGACTGTGAAAGCAAATAACGCACTTATCCGACAGCTCAGCGCTAGGCACCCTTTGACTCCACAGAGGCTAGCACCGAATATTTCCCCGCTTTCTCCACCTCGGATGGCACCGGAATCTCACGATCTTTTAGAATATCGATCGATAGCCGACTGCATTATGAACGGATCAGAGTAGCAAATGTACGTCAAGAAGACCTTTATCTCAAGAAACTCTATCATCCCGCAGGTCATCTCGGATACTGGCCATGTACTAATTTCACCATTTGAAGAAGTTCTGTGATGTGAACTCTCTTTGCAATCTCATCTTCTGACGTCGACTGTCGGAGCTCTGGGACTCGGACGACTGCATTCGATATCTCGTCGGATAGGTAGACTAGTCGTGAAAAGATTGAATGCATCTACAATCAGGAAAACCAAGATATAACCCTCCTTTGAAGAATGCGCCCTTGAGCTACAGGGCACAAAAACTGAAAAATGACAAGCTTCGCACCGAATCTCGGAATTCCCTAACTTCGACGCTACATCGGAGCTCGCAGTCTCGAGTAGCCTCGTGAGGGGATAAGCTCCCCATCGACAACTAGGTAATTAAGTAGAAGAGATTGACTGTGTTCATGAGTATATGCCACAAAATCAAGGCCTTCAAAAAGAAGGGCGCCCCTGGGCTACAGGGGCGCAATTATGCTTTTTCTTGAGAAATCTTCATAAATTAACCACTGGAATCCTCATCTTAGCCATTGAAATGACCGTACAAAGGTATAACTGTCATTGCAAAATGCTCCTCCACCGTGAAACACCTCTGCCTGAACCCCGACGAGGAAGTCCTAACTAACGGGACACGCTCTTCGACCGCCATTCTGACAAAACCTGCCGATATTCAAACCAAGGATCCTAATACCTATCTTGGAAGTGCCTGGACCTACAAGTACATTCTGCTTCAGACTCCTAGCCCTCAGTCCCCAGCCAGCGAGGCTGCCAGTCTTGGACTGCCTCGAAGGGCCTGGCCAGACTTCTGAGATCTGCTGACTCAAGTAAGACTCATGAGATTCAGCTGAGTCCCGAAAGCCAAAGACTCCTTAATACCAGGCTGGTGGCCAAAAACACATTTTAAAAGTTTCAGAATCAGTTTAATTCAAAATGGCTAAATCCTCACCTTGACAAGCTTTTGGGAACATGGCTCAGTGGCCTTTGACCAAGCAATTTTTTTAATTGAATGCCTCAAGGAAGGCCTGGTGTGCTCTAAACGCCCTACCTGCCAGGATGGGCTCCGGGCCGACTCTATCAAGGACAGGAGGCCATGGCTGCCTCCCGGGACTGAGGGCTGCTCGGGCCTCACCTTTGGAGGGGCACGCCCCCAGACCTCAGAAGGCCGCCCCTGACTTCAGACGGGGCTTGCCCTGATTCTATAGTGCCCCCAGACTCCCCGCCAGAGTGCCTCCCCTTGATTCCTCTGATGTCAGCCTCTCGTGACTCCTCTGCCAAGGTACCACTCTCTGACCCACAGAGCTTCTAAAGCCCTCACTGTTCATAGGCCCAAGCATGCTTGAGGTTTCCAATGATGAATCATGATCGTTAAACCTACAAAATACATATCCCCTGTTGTAAATCTTTGCATCTTTTGCAGTCAAAGCCATAATCAAGGATTATCTTGTTCCATACATTAGACAACAAAGCATGCAATCTTGAAGGCTACAATAAAAATTTAATAATAAATTCCTCACTTGAATATACACACCAATCATTGAGATGCAAGAAAATATCATGGCTGCATCATCATCTATGACCTATCTTAGACACTAGCGCATGACTTGTCGTGATGTTGGGATGAGTAATGCAAGCTCTTTGAGCCATAGACTTATATTTTTAATTTTGATATTTGTTTTGATGCCATGGATTTCATATTCCATGAGTTTTGTATACATTTGACAATATTTATATATTTGAATGTGTTATTTCCTTCAGCTAAAATTTGCGTTTATACTTATGTGATCGATGTATGTTTGTGTATGAGATCATAGTAATTTCTATTTGATGATGTTATTGTGTCTTTAAGGTTTATTTATTAAAGGGTGCGTGAAACAAGTGTTAAATCCTTAAAAATCTTTGAATTTCTTGGGTTTTTCTATTTGCCGAGTCTTTGCCGAGTCTTTGCCGAGTCTGGGCGCCGAGTCCGAGTCCGAGTCAAAAATTGGCTTGCCGAGTCCGAGGCGAGTCCGAGTCTTGTAACTATGGTTTAGACTCTTTAAGCAAAATGCCTTGATGAAGCAAAAAATTTGGTTTGGGTACAACAGTTTGCATGTGTTTTCTTTCTATATCTATTATTAGCTAATATTCTTCTTGAATAGTCTAAGACCTCTATAAATCAGAGGCATCTATAATCAGTTCAAAATTAGAAAAATAAAATTGTAGTTTTCTCAACGTATTGTTAAGTTTTTGTCTCTCTTTGGTTTTTCCTTCTAAAAGGCCTCAATCCTCTATTTCGAAATCTTAATCTATGCACTACTCTTCATTCTCCATTTCAACATCTCTCATCACTATGTACGCCCATTGCCCAGTTATCAATGGAGTACGTAGCGATGAGAGGTTTCGAAAATAGGGGATATCAAAGAGCAATTAGACACATTGATACAAAGTTTTTCAATGGCAATGAAAGAAGATGGAGGAAGTGAATTGAAGATGGAGGAGGTAAGTTGGTTGATAACTATTAATATATTGTATGTTTTTTAGATGAGTTTTGCAATGCAATGTAGATAAGTAGACTGCAGAACAATTCACTGTGTCATAGCTTTGAAGGGCTTCTAATTTACATAACTTCTAATTCATGTGGGAATATGTTTTGAGTGAGTTTCAATTTAGGTGGGTCTTGTTTAAGTCAGGGTTCAGCCTGATCTTTTGTTTCCTTTCCCTTGAATTTATGATCTATTGTGTTATTTCTATAATTACGAATGTGTCTGTAGATGTTTAATCTTAGCACAGTTTAGTTCTAGTACAATTAATCTCACACAGTTATTGAAAATGAGATGGATGAACGATCTCCCACAGAGAAGCAGCAGACAAAGCCAAAAAAATAATAGCACAATAAGACTGTTTACACAAAAAATAGCTGCGTATTGTATTTTAAGGCATTTGTTTACCATTGATTTTAGAAAATAAATTGCTGCATACTTTATGATTACTTAACTCTTTTTAGATATTTTAAACAGGGAGAAATAAACATTAGAGAAGCTTAGTTTGATAGGATAAAGACAGTTGGCTAATTTCCAACCATCTTTCAAACATTATGTGTGCTAATACGTAATGCTTTAAAGTTACGAGATTTTAAGTGCACATGCTTCATCAATACTATTGTTGCTCTAAAACAAGCACATGATCTAACCTTCTAATCTAAATCTGATTGATTTCAAATTTTTTTGGGGTAGTATAAAAAGACAATTATAGTACAGACCCAATTCAACTTGCTTCTCATCTGCCTTCATACGCTTGTCTATGCAATATGTAGTTGAGGTGAAGATAGATTCTCTCCACAAGTTGAGCTAAAGATAACTTAAGCTTATGTACAAATTGAGTGATTAAATACAGAGAGGTGGTACTGATTATTTGTTAGAAAATTTAGTTAAACAACTAAAGTACCTCAAGATGGAACATTTATCTATGATAACAAAAAAATTGTTGCACAATGAAAAAGAATTTGGATAGTAAAAAAACCCAATAACCCCTGAAGCTTAGCTCAGGGAAAAGTGTAAGGAGGAACTCCACTAATAATAAGGAAAAAGCAAGAAAAGGTGTTGAAGAATCAACTGAAATGACTCAAACAATTTGCAATAGGAGAACGAAAATTATTGATTTTATTAAATTTTTCTTCATAATTTAAAAAGGGTATAGCCTAGAGCTCCTTATTTAATTATAAATATTTAATGTATTTAAATTTATTATTATATGTGCAATGTTCTCTCTTTAATATGGTTTATAAGATAAAATAATTTAAAAAGGGTATTCTCAAATTTGTATTTAAATGGAAATACAAGGTGAATGTATAGGAGTATGAGTGTAAAGATAATATAGGGATAAATATGTGATAATAAATTTGTATAATGATGGGTCAAGATGATAGAAATGATCCCAACCTCATGCAAGACATTTCTTGAACCAGAATTGAGGATTTATGGATCCTATGGAGTAGCTTGAGATCATGTATATAATATGAATTGTATCTTTATTTTTATAAATTTCTATTACATGTGATTTAAGAATACATATTTTAAGATTTTGGTGTCCCTATATATAATGATGTAACTAGATTTTAAAGGGAAGTTTTGAAAAAATAAAAAATTGTTTAACATAATACGACTAACTAATATATATTGTAGAGGAAGACTTGAAAGTATAATTGAATAGTAAGGATTCCTTGAGACACATGAAATAATTATATTAGATATTTGAAGCATAGAAATAATATATGTCATATTTTCTCATCTTATATGTATAATCCATGCCACTTCCTTAAAACTATTTAATCATAAAAAAGTTAAAATTAATTAGTTAAAATTAAATTAAACTATAATGTAATATATTAAAATAAAATTGATATGTAAAAAGGAAAAATGTAAAAAATAAATATAAAAAGGATAATTTTAATTCATACAATAAAATACAAATTAATATATAACTTTTTAAAAATATATATATTAATTCTAACCCTAATTGTGATGATAACCCCAACCCAATTTCTAATTCTAACTCTAATCTTAATCGGAACCCTAACCCTAACCCTAATCTTACTACTAATGCTAACCCAACCCTAATCCCAATATATGTAATCATGATGAAAATAGGTGCCTTGCGAAGGATATCTCTCAGCGTAATTTATATATATTAATATATAATATATGTATGCTAGTTTTAGAACACTCGAATTGGCAGTGATCACGAGGCAATGGATCCAATAAACAAACAAGCACCTCTAAGCAATGTGAAGCAATGGAGAGAAAGAGAATGCTAACACGTCAACGCATGAACTTTGCAATCTAAAGTCATACTTCCAGATTTTAGTCCATATGTACCATCTTATAAACCTTTTTCTGGATTGAAAAAAAAACCAACAATTTTTTCCTTCTTTCACATATTTTTTATTTACTCAAACTAGAAATAATTCAGCTGCAAGTCAAATATCAAAATTTATAGTGGAGCAAATACTGCTTGGATTTCCTTTAACTATAAAAATGCAAATGAAAGTTACAATCAGAATTTTCTGGAAGACTTTGCCACTCTGATCTATGTTGCTCCATCTTCCCCTTGAAAAAAAAAGCTGCATTGCAAACTTATTACTTTATGTACGATGAATTAAGTGAATGAAAAATGCATGCACCTTACAATCCATACCAACAATAGATGCTTTGCTTGTGAGCTTTACATAAAACTCATGAACTAAGATCTAGAGCAAGCTTCTCTAATCTCCACCCAAATCCATGTTGGCTTCCATCAAGATATAAACCAACAGAGTGAAACCTGCAAAATGATCCAGAAGAGAAAATAAAAAATGAAAAGGTGGGTTGAATATATCTCTAACTTTGGCTTCCAATTCAAAAAATTTATATGGTGAGCAAACTGCAAGGTATCTGGCCAACAAAAGGACAATACATCCCATTGAGCGTTACATACATTGCAATATCTTAAGGAAAATATGAAGAAAATAAGGAATGAAAATAATACAGAAAATATTACTTCTTCACAGCTGGACGATGAGCAATGGATAGCATTGTGATGCCACTTTCATGAATTCTTTTGTAGAGTTTTTCCTCCCCATCCATACTAACTGCTGATGTACATTCATCTAAAACTGCAAACCTGCATACAGAATGATTACACTATCATACACGAGTGACAATGCTATCAACAAAAAATTTCAAGCCCTACATGATACCCATTTGAATACTGAGAGTAAACCATATTAAGAAACCTACTTTGGGCAATGGTATAGAAGTCTTGAAATGGCAAGTCTTTGCCTTTCTCCTCCTGACAAGGTCTCTTCCCAGTTCTGCAAAAAATATGTCTTTTAAAAACTTGCTCATTTTTAGACATTCACAAAATTAAATTGAAGCAGAAACTCCAATTTCCACCCAAAGACTAAATAATACCAATTTTATTCAAAACATCATAACTCCATTATGCTTCTCAAAGTTTCACACCCATTCAATTTCCCCTAGAATACCACTAATCTCATAATTTAGGGTAAAACACAATAGACAAAGCTGCAGGTATGAGCTCACAATTGCATGCACATTGATTGCATGGACGTTACACTAATACAAACTTTCTTATATGTTCTAGCTGTCACTACTTTTAAATAAAATATCTGTCAGACTAAACCAAAGATTAACTGTTTTAGTAATTTATTCTAATAAAGTATGTTCCTGCTAAAAAATCTTACAGTTCTGTATCACAATAAGCCCATAAATTTACAACTGAAAAATACTTAAATTTCAGTCTTACTCAGGACCGCTAGTGAAACCTAGTCAAATGAGAAGAAACAATTTCATTAAGGATAGAATCAACATTGCAAACTACAATCTACATTCACCAATACAAACAAGAGATGTGCAAAGTTGTGTGAATTGAAATATGATTCTGCTAGAATCCCTCAAACTAGTTCTAGTCGAATAATAGTAAAATTGGCTGAAATTAGAAATGCACGTGCCTAATCTAAAACATCATAGAGGCATATATTATTGAGTATAATTTTAATTAAATTCAGCTGCAAGATTTAAAGTTTAAACGTTAGGGAAAAAGTTGACTTTACAAAATGAATATTAGTCATGTCACTTAATGGGTAGTCCTTGACAAATGTCATTGACTCATTGAAGACATTCTTTATGTAACTAGCACTAGTATACCCTTCCTCTTACAGTTCGCATGGGAGATCACTTGAATGTCTTTTGATTCTTCCATACACTCTTGAAATATCTATATCATGTCCTTGTAGAGTGCTTTCATTGAGATTGGTTCATTTTTTCCATCATTGCCATCCAAGTCGCTTCCTACTCAGCCTTGTGCAGTGCAAATATCTTCCTTTTCAGTTTTCATCAGCTGGTTGTATGCTTCTTGGTGTGACATCAGTGGCACAACTTTCCTCTTACTCCTTTACATCAAAGAAAGTCCTTCAATAAATTTTTGCTTCTTCAAACAATCTGTTGGATCTTTCTCCATCTTCCCAAGTGATTCTTTGAGAAACCTAATGTATGTGCATATAGATTCCATCTTTGTAGACAGCCATGTTAATAAATAATTATATTGTAATCGACTGTACTAATTAATTAAATAAATGTTGTAGTCGGTCATACTAGGAATAGATAATAATAGTTTAAATAATACATGCACAGTTTAAAGTAGAAGTTGGATTAGTTGTTGGGCAAGTAGTTAGGAAGAGTTGCCGACGGTTGGTATCTCAACCAACCTCGGCCATCTATATATGTGTCTTGTCATTTGTAGTCGAACAGGGACAATTGCTATGTATTGTGGATATACTTTAGGAAATCAATCAATCTATTGTGTTGTGCAATTACTCTTACGATTGTTCTGTGATTCAAATGTGATTCATATTCTAGTACGTGCATTATGTTTGTGAATTATTCTCGTTTACTCCCGTAGTATGTTGAACACTACCCAGTGAGTAAACATTTGGCGTCGTTGCCTAAGCGAATTTAGTAAACATCTAGACAGGAGAATGGCGTCGTGATGGGGCAGCCGACTGAAGGGCCTGTACAAGCAAACGAGGATCGCAAAGATGCTCTGATGGAAAAACTCTGCAGTTTGTGGGAAATCTCGTTAAAGGACCATGTACAGAGGGAGGCTCTCAGGTGAGAGATCCCTCACTCAGTCATTTGGGATAGACTGCACGTCAACCAAGAGGTCAACCATCTCCTTACCAGATTGTCGAGATTGATAGCCCGCCATTTCATCATCCTACAAGACCTTCGAGAGGAAGAGGATCGAGAACGCCGAAGGCAACAAATATTGCAATGATACGAAGAAAGAACCAAACGAGAAGAAGAGGAAAGAGACACTAGTCGGAGACGTACATCTGGTAACCAACAATGATTGCCTGAACAAATTTTAATGCCTGTACGGCCAAACAAAGACAAGAACCGAGTACCAAGCAGGCACGAGACTCAAGAGGAGAAGGTTCGGCGATCACTCAGGCTGCAAGAACAAGAAAACCGGCGAAGACTAAAGCAAGTTGGTAAGGAATTTGATGAAGATCTAATAGAAATAAACCAGAGTATTAAAAGAACACATGAGAATCTGAAGAGAATAGACACATTCATTGGTAGAGCACATCAAAGTCTGGTTGAAGGGAGGGACGATGGACCTTTTGGCACTCTGTACGTAGGAAGGTATAATATCTGTGGAAACAAAGATGAATTAAGTGAAGAACTTGATAGTAGCATCAAACGTTTTCAGGAGTTGTCCTTATCGGACGACGACGAACGACTGACGAGTGTAAGATCTGAGCCCAGTACCCCAAGGCGGAGAGAGTACCGAAGGGAACCCCAGGAGACTCAAGGTGTCAAGGACACTGACAGAAGACGTGGGAGTGACTCGTACGTAGCCGAGAGTGCAAGAGACACACCGAAACGTAGCGGGGAAACCAGTCTAATCGGGTCCAATACACAAGGAGGACAACGCGGAAAGATGGTGAATCCCGAGCGACAGAAGCTGCCGAAGTTTACAGGGAATGGGTCAGAAGATCCAGTACGACATTGTAAAACATGTGAAACCATCTGGATAGCAAGCGGACAAGATGATCCAGATCAGTGGCTAAAAGCATTTCCAATTGTTGGGTGAAAATTATGTAATCAACTTTCGACAGATTACACAACTTGGACTTCAGCCACAGCTATGTGAGAAATGAATCTCTCCTCTCGGAAAGGGGAGGCGCCCTTCTTACTGCTAAGAGAAACAATAGTAAATCACAAAAGTAATTACACAATGTACACGAAATTCACGAAGTGGGGGGGGTGTGTTACATTCATCCTTCTCTCTTTTTTCAGAGAAGATGTTTACAATGTTTCACGTGTTGGAAGTTCCGAATTCTTGATAACTAAAAACTAACAACCAGCAGTAATGCCAATATCTCTATCTCGTCAAAGCGAAGCGTAGAGATACCAGAAGTAATCAACAACAAACAAAAGAAAATAAAATGGGAAAGCTCACGAAGGCACAAAGTCGTTCCGTAGCTTTATCAATGTCGGATCTGCATAAACGTACCGTTTGCTACGTTAGAAGCACAAAGTCTTCTTAGGCGCAACAATTCTTCGAACAGCATGAACGATTACAAGCACAAAGTCTTGTAGATCATCCAACCAAAATGTCAACGAGCACGAACGATTACAAGCACAAAGTCTTGTAGATCTTTCGACAAAGTATCCAAGAGAATGAATAATTATAAGCACAAAGTCTTATAGATTATCCAACAAGAACATGCAAGAGTATAAATGATTATAAGCGCAAAGTCTTATAGATCACTCAACCAATGATAAACAAAATAACAATGCAATCTAAATAGTAGATGTAACACAAAGTTTACATCAATCACTTAGAGTCTTTCAGATTTCTCGAACTAATTACTACCAAATCAAATCAACTTACAAAAGTATTGAATCCAACGCAAAGTCTGGCTTGCAATCCTTTTCTTTATTGATTGAATCTCATTCACAAAATATGAACGCAAAGTTTCACAAGTTTTCTTACAAAAGGGCAGCACTTCATTGCAAAAGACTAAAAGATAAATTACAATGAAAATCCCTCACAATATATAGAAAGAGGGATGAGCAAAATAAGGAAAGAGATTGAGAAAATCAGGGAAAGTTAGGTGAGCGATTTTAGGAAATCTCACCTAACTTTGACCAAAGTCAATGTGTAATTTGTTTTCAAAATATTACATCTTTAGACTTGGTGTAATTACAATTTACAAAATGACATTCGAAAATGTCGAGAAATATTTACAAGATGCATAATGGGATGCACCGGAAATGTCTAACACTGGAGAATAGGGGGCTGCTTCCGCGTCTTTTGCATTGGGCGCGGAAGTCTTCAAATTTCCTCCTAGTCTCCTGCACGAACTTCTCATCTGGACCAACGGTGTAATCCACAATGGTGTGAATTCTCGTGATCGATCTCATGGCAGATGAGTGAACCTTCTTGCACCTGTCAAGATGCGTCTTCGGGTTGTCCAATGTGAGCCTTGTATCACAAATGATGTTTAGTGAAGCTTCTGAGAAGTCTGAACTGTCAATCAAATTCATGATGGCTTCCTTGAAGATCAGGGATATTTCTGCGGCCGGTAGGAAGATACGATTGTTTTCAAGAAGTTGACCAGGCAACTCTCTGACACTTTTGTCAAGAATGTTACGATGCCCGTCGACATCTTCCTGTACTTGGTGAAGGTCTTCAATGAGAGATTGAACCACTTGGATCCTGTGTTTCAGTGATTCTTTTACCTCTACAAACTTTTCTTTGTCGGGAATTACCCCAACCCCCACCAATTTGCTGAGCTTTACCTGTTTCATTTCCGACCATGACAACAGGCATTTTTCCATGTCTCTGCGCTCCTGGGAAAGTACGCCCTTTTCTTTGTCAAGCTCTGTGGTGAGCTTGGCCAACATGGTGGTTTTCTCATCCGCGGCCAAAATTATCTGAGATCCGTGTTCAATGATCTTTTCAACAAAGTCATATAACACTCTGCCTTTGGAGGCGAATTTCTCAGCTTTCTTGACAGCTGGGTCTTCAATATTCACCACTGTCAGCGGTTGTGCATTGCTTGGAGAACCGGCAAGTCTCTTTACAACAGTGGCATAATGCTCTGCCCTCTGTTTGTACATGTTACGAGATTGCTCAACTTTGTCCAGCCTTCCTGCCAAGATATCCAAAGTGACTTGCGCATCGGCTTTTGCACTTTCGTTGGTAACCTTGCCAAGCTGGACCTTTGTTACTGTGTAGTCCTCCATATTGACATCACCTTCTTGGTTCGGTGGTATGCCAATTTCAGCATACTTGTGGCCAGATTTATCAACATTCAGCCTCGAGTATACTTTTGCCTTCTTCTTCCCTTTAGCCTTTGGAAGAACTATCTCTTCAAGGTCGAGTTCCTCTGGAGAAATCATTTGCTTTTTACGCTTCGACACTTGAGATATTAGCCAAGGAGGAAGAAAAGAAGTGTGAACTTCTGGATTTACTGTCAAGTCGGTCGCCATTGCCACCTCTGAAGTTATTGTCACATCTGAACTCACCAATGGTATCGTGACAATTGGAGAAGTGTTTGTCATCATTGCTCCTGTAGTTGACACATTGGGCTGATCACGCATCGACTCATTCATGAAACGATTGAATTCGTTCTCAGAAGTGATATCATACGTTGGCGAAGACAAGCTAGGAATGGACGATGGTGGGCTTGACAGTATATCAACCGTATGAATGCTTGTCACTGATGGAGTATCAAGCTGGGTCGATGCTGCAGGGATAGGGGATATCTCGGCTGCAGGAATGCTTGTGGTAGGAATAGGTGACGAGGGAACAGGAGGTGAAGGAATTCTTGACTCAAAAGGGGTATGAGGAACATTTGAAGTCACGGGCGATGATGTTCTGTGGATTTCCTCAACTACGTTCTCAGCAGTAGAAGTAGTTATTTCTTCATCATGCTCGGGTTCCTGTTGATCACCCTCTTGTCTTGCCGATTCTGGCTCACCTTCGAAGTCACCTTCAGATCCTTCTTCAGAATCTTCATCAGACTCTTGCCCGCTTTCAGAAACCTCTTCGGCATCGGAGTCTACTTCTGCTGAATCTTCATCTTCAGCAGATTGGTCACTTGAAGTATCTTCTTCATCAGAATCTACCTCCTCTAGAATGGGCTTTTTACCCTTAGAGCGAGATGGATGAGATTCTGTTATTTTTGTCTCTTGGACAGCCTGGGTATCTTTCTTACCAACAGTGAACTTGATCCTAGGGCCTCTCCGCGAAGAAGTGGGAACAGCCGCTGACTTGTTTTTGTCGCGAAGTTCTTGCTGTTGGCGTGCTTCTGCCTCGGACTCTTCTCCTTCTGAGTCTGTCCTGAAACTTTTCATTGCATAGCCATGTTTGTGTAACCATTCTTCTGTATTGGCTAGGATTGGTCTCAGCCTTTCTCTCATGCTGGTGACCTCTTTCCTAGACCACTGTATTGCAGGCAGCGGCCTCTTAGCAATGCCTTGCTCATCATAGACAGCGTTCATGATATCACCTGGATCCTCAAAATCCTCTGGTAGGTCAGCGATACCAAGATCTGCGATTTGTTGGTCAATCTGCAATAGTCCATGCCGAGATAAGCTGTCATCTCGCAATCTGCCCGGATGTCTTCGCCGGTTACTGTGTTGGTGACCCTTTTGCAACTTCTTCCGACATCTCGGTATTCGAGAAATCAAATATATACACGTAGGTTTTGATGGTCATGATGTCTGCATCTCGGCATGGACTTAGCTTTTGTGCGGTCGGATGAGTATATCGCCGATGGTCGGTGGGAACTGAATCCGCGCTTATGGTTTGCTTCGCCGTTCTTTACGTCGCGACGCTCCGGTATGCGCATGTTTCCATGAGAACCCACTTATCCGAAGGATAACGTGGTAGCATGTAGGGACAACCGGTGTAACAACCTACTCTCAAGTAAGTAAGCGTTGGGAATTGGAGAAAAATACATCCAACTTTACTTACCACCTTATAAGCCTCATCAGACACTCTTCTTCTTTCCAGAGCTGGATCAAAGTTGAAGAGTAAGGGCACAAAGAAAGCATCAGTGACCCATCTGAAATGGTGAAAGCTCTCCTTTAGCTCCAACTGATAGAAATATGTGTACACAGGCACCATCATTCGATTCCCCTTTGTAGATAGACCTGGGAATTGTCTCATCACAGCTGCTGCGTACACCAGGTAAGAAGTCATGTAGAACTTCAATGTAGAAGGGGCATTGATCAACTGTTCATGCATCTCATCACTGATTTGTTTACCCCAGTCAATATGCACCTTCTGCCTCCTTATGATCCTGATGTACTCGTACATCCAATCATGAAAGGTGGATGATTCCGGCAAACCTTTCACTCTGCTCAGAAACGTGATCATATCCTTGACGTCATCTTTGAAGTCACTTCTCAGGAGTCCTTTCGGCCATCTAGAAACAAACGATCTAGGCTTTTTGAGCCATTGAGTATTTATCAACTGTTTGGCTTTATTAGGATCAGCATCGAAAATCTCCTGTGCTTTTGATATAGAAATGTCAATATATTTGTCCATGTGAGGAACCTTGAAGACGATGTCAAAGAAATCGGGGTCGAGTCTTAGAATCTCATGCCCGGAAGAGTCGATCACACTTCTGCTTTCTCGGATGTAATGAGATGCAACTTGAA
>VDFB02249450.1:0-17006 GCA_007258455.2 Sequoia sempervirens
AAACCTTTATGGAGGTACCCTCTCAAATGACACATGAATGCATAAATTTGAGAGGAAGACAGTAAGTTGAATGAATGTAAGTAGAGAAATTTTTGCATACCTGTAGATGGTACAAAATTTCATGGTTAAGTGGAAGCCTCCCGTCAACAACAAGATCCAAATATCCGTGTATCTATCTCAATCGAGCCTCTAAACCCTTCAAAGCTGTCAATTTTTCCACTAACCTATTATGCACAAAAAGTCAAATTTTAGAGTTATGTCACCACTAAAAACAAAAGAAATAGAGTTTTGAAACCAAATCCACACACAACACAATGTGGTATTCATACAAAGCCATACAAACAAACTAAACTCAGAACATTGGAATGGAAACAACTTGAAATTATGATGTAGAGTATGGATTCAGTTTACTCAACTCGAGGCACATTTCACAATAATGGGTTCTTCGTGTAAAATATTTGTACGAGGTTCAAATAGTAAAGAGATTGATGAAAGATAGAGGAATTAAAAAGATACTTGGATGTAGTTGGATTGAGCTTCTCTTTGTTTCGAGAATAGTTTAGTATTCTCTACTTAACAGGGCCAACCACGTGACGGTGGAAGCTCATTTGGCCCCTCCACCCCCCTCACATCACTCTCAATTCCCCATACCCAATCATATAACATTAATCATTTATTCATCCATTAATAACATATAACATTCATTCATTCATCCATTAATAACATATAACATTCATTCATTCAATTTTTACATATTATCAAAAAAATGGTTGGCATAATATGATTACAATCACTTTTTTTTTGTTTCTTTAATTTTGAAGCTAAAAAAAGTTGAAGTGGAGTATCATTTTCTAAATCATTTGTCCCCCCTTCAGTTGTTATGCCCTCTGCTTGTGATCTTAATGTACACCTAGTCATGTACTGATCATGACGTGGAGGCCGCTTCAAGGGGGGGTCTGCTACAATAACAAATAAATGTTAAATTGATATGTTTTGTTATTATTGTTACAAGTATTTTATTAATTAAAAGAACATTAGAGTGATGCTCTTTACCTGATGGGGCCACATCATGTTCTTGATCTTGTCATATAGCCTCATGCTCAACATGTTGAAAACCCTCTAAATCTTGATCTGGAGTTGAAACATGAAAGGTTACATTAATGAATACACCAGTTGCAATTAAATATGTTTAAAAGAACATTAGAGTGGTCATCTTTACCTAATGGGGCCACATCATGTTCCTGATCTTCTCTAGCCTAATCATGCTCAACATGTTGATCACGCTCTACATGCTCTAAAGTTGAAACACGAAAGGTTACATTAATTGATACACCAATTGCAATTAAAGATGTTTAATTGTATTAATCCATACTGCGTTTTGTATAGCACATGAATACATCCAGTACCGGGATGCACACCATGACCTTCATCTGCAGGTTGTGCTCCACCCTCACCAGGCTGCATTCCAATGTTAAGTGCAATATTATCATTGTCTGTTTGTTTAAACCAAATAGACACATAATTACTTTATGGTGGAAATTAATATTTAATAGATTGCACAAGTATTCAATTTTAAATAAACTTTATTGAGTTTATTTACCTGCGTGTCAGATGTAGTGGAAGATTGTGTTTGCCCAGTCAAGACTCTTAGGCGTTCAGCCACGGCTTCATAGCCATACTGGAAGGCAATCTTCATTTCCTCTTCTGTGGGCACTCTGTTGAATTCAGAGCCCTGCATTTTTGCATAAGATCATGAATTTTGCTTCTATGGTGTGATAAAACTAAAATTGTTTGCAATTTATTATTTGGATGCAATATTTCATTTATTGATACTTACAATTCTTGCGGCCAATTTCATATAACCACCAGAGCCAAGTTTGTGTTGCCTGTGTTTTTCTAGTCTTGCCTTTGTTGCCTTCGATGTGTCGAGCAGCCTATGAAAAGTTTGAAATATGTTAGATTATGTAAAAGAAAGAGTAATCAGTATATAATTACATTGTTGATAGTATCACATACCTTCCTTGGCCCGGTGGTGTCTTTCATTTTTTCTTTTCAACCTTCTCCTTTCCATCTGACACCAGGTCCTTCCACTCCCTCTCTGGAATCATGGGGGGACACTCATACCTTTTGTTCTTCTCTAAATGTGACCTATATTGGTCCCTCACATACTTTAGATATGTACCATATTTCTTAAGGACCTTCATTCAGTTGAATGTTTTATCACCAAACAACACAACTAAATGGTTAATGAGCTCGTCATTTAAATCTTGATTTTGGGCATTCCATCGTGTATGTATGGTGGGCCCGAAGAGCTCCAATATTATATCACCTAGATGTTTATAAAAAACATCATTTCCTGCAAAATGATCATGGGATCATTAGTCTAAAAAGAGTGATCAATAAGTAAATTTCAATTGGATTATATATAATAATAATTAAAACATTTTAAATTACCTGAGACCTTCTCTATCTTTATGGGAACGAAATTCTCGGTCACCACAAATGTGACTGGAAATGTTCCCGTACTAGTAATACGGGAAGATCCAAGAAATGATGCTAAAATATCACCAGCACTAGTGGCTTCTGCATCACCAGTACTACCCGATGCGTGCATGCTATGTGTTGCCGACATTTCAGTCAACAATATAGGCATGGATGATGGGGTCAGATGATCATGTGATGTGATGGAGCTTCAAATTTTTGCTCCCCGTTTGTCACTCATGTCTTGCCTTATGTCTCTGGTCTTTCATGGTGTTGGAAAATTTTTAAGGGTTGGGGTTTTAGCTTTTCCTACATGTAAAACCCTTGTGCTATTTTACATCTTGGTTGGGATCTATCTCGCTGTTGCTTTTTGAGGTCTTTTAAAACATCTTATGTTCTATCGGTTTTTCTACGCCTAGTCCCTTTGGTCTTAATATTTTATTTCCTCCGCGGGTTTTATTTTTCTAAGTCCTGGTTGGCCCTGTGTTTCACAGTTGTAAAACAACTTATGTCATTGTTTTCCATCCGCCTAGTGATGTCCCCTTGTCCTTTAATGAATGTTTTATTTTGCAGAGGGATGAAATTCACGCTACCATTGATCATTTTCCTTCAGATATCAATGGTTGCCCGCCATCCCGTGATCGGGAATTGTAGGATTGCGATATCGCGGGCGGGTGCCACGTGTCCTATCTGGGGGATCAAATTTGTGCCACCGCTGAGAAATTATCATTTGATCTCAGTCGTTCCCCGCCATCCCATGATCCAAAATTGCAAGATCGTGATATCACGGGCAGGCGCCATGTGTCTCATCTGATGAAGCCGAAAGAATAAAGGAAATATTGTCTGGCCTTAATACATTAAAAGGCGGGTTACTAAAGTGCTCTTAAGATGCGCATGCTTCAAATCGACGGATATGTTATAATCTTGATGGAGAAGATGCTCAAGGGTTAACGATAAGGTTGGCGATTGTGTTGAAGGAACGAGATCACCAATGTTCAAGATCAACAGTTGCCCGCCATCGCGCGATTAGAAGTTGTAGGATTGTGATATCGCGAGCGACCGCCACGTGGAATTCCTTCACTATGTATGGTATGGTGGGCCCCTTATTGCCATGTTGGCGATTATGTTAACCTGTTTTGAAGGTGGTCGTCGATGATTTGATCAAACTGAAGATCGACGTCTCGAATTTAAACCTACATCAAATATGGTTGGAGTCATTCGTGCAGTGCGCAATTGAGCTTTAATGGTGGATGAGACACTTGCTGGCGTCATTTGATCGACATAAAATCAATTTTCCTGCTTTGTTTGTATCAAAAAGCATTCAACTATTTTACGAAGCAGTTTCAGAGTCGAAGGTGGAGTTGCGAGTTTTTGCAGCCAGAATTTGGGATTTCTACAAACAAAGCCATGAGTTTATTTTATGTGCCTCCTAGTCATTCTGCACTTGAATTTGGGAAGGGATTAGCTATGTTTGTCAGTGAGTTTGTTGATAAACGTGTTAGGGCTATAGTTTAATTATAGATTGTGAGAAATTGTAGTATTTTGTTCTATAATTTCCTATCTTTGGTTAGTCCTAGCTACTTGAATTGTAACATTATAAAGAAGCCCTATTTTGTTCAAGATGGCACCGCCAAAGTAGCATTCTGGCCAAATTGATTATTTAAAAAGAAACCTGTATGATGATTTCCTGGATCAATTTCCTCTTTCAACGAATGATAGGAGGAAGGGATTGATTCTAATGCGAGGGAAAATCCTAGGGGAAGGGTTAATATACAATTGCTCCAACATTGTCGATGTTAGGGTTCCTCTCACAGGCTTGGAGATGTTCAGATTGTGGTATGGACAGAGGAATTTTCCTCATCCCTTTTCAAATGGATGGATATATGATATGGGGAAGTTGGTGGTACCAAATGTATTCCCTGATGTAGACCTACTTAGGGCAGTTGCTGCAAGATATGACCCTATCACACGGATAATCAGGGATAATGATGGAAAGGTTCTGTTGAGCGTTAACAAAGAGGAAGCCCAACAGATTTTTGACTTGAGTGAACCGAGTGAAGACTTGGTTCTTATCAATCTTGAGGAAATGAAGCAGAAGTATGCAAAGTTGAAATCTCTTTTTAGAACTAATTTACTTCCACCTCATTTGGCTAGGGCAGGAGGTTCAAATTTTCATATCAACCCCAGTGACCAAGAACCTTTCAGATTAAATTGTTTTGCAAACCATTTCCTAGCCACTTTCTATTCTTTGTGTCAAATTTTGGGTTTCAATCTTGGTACGGTAATGCCCATTGCATACATGTTCATGGGGGTGCAAATACAACACCCTAACTTCTTTGTGACCTATGACTTCGCTTCTTTCTTGGATGAGAGGATACATGAAGGGCTATCAAAGCTGCAGAAAAATGATACTAGCACTCAATTCTTTTGGTATTCTATGTTGATGCATATGTTCTTGTTTAAGAATGTTGACTTCTTCTCTGAGAAGATGAAATTAAGGCAACCAGTTGATGGAGAAAGATTGTCAGTACAGATATTGGCTGCAGATTTAACTTGCAATAAGGAAAGCACTAGTTATGTGCAATTTGATAATTGTTTTGCTTCCAGATTAAGGGCTAGATTGATGGTGAATGTACCTAGGATCCCTGAGGAATTGCATGATTTCCTCAGGCCAAAGGGGAGGAAGCCATAATTAAAGGTTTACCATAACTGGGGTGACATTATCTCATACCCAATCAGCACTGTCTTGAGAATATATGGTTTTCAGTGAGCCCCTCATATATTGCCATACAATGTGCCACCAAGAGTGGGGTTTGCAGAAGTTATGTGGCAAATAGGTTGTATTCATGAGGACAACCTCACTGGGAGGGGTAAGGGAACTTTTTTCCCTGATTATACAATGGTGTCTGATTTTTCTTTTTCAAAGGGAGGCTGGGTGCATTTTGAGAAATTCTTTGATGATTACCATTTGAGGTGTGGACCAAAGCGGCAACATGATCCTGAGGGTTTTCCTTTTAGGACAAAAGAATGAGTTGTAAGTTTGTGCATAATTCAAGCTAGAATATTGAAATGTTAATAGTGAGATGATGGTCAGTGGGTCATTGCTCAATGTTCAATCCTGGAGGTTCAAATAAATAGTCCTCCTTGGAGTCCCAAAATTTAAAGTGCCTGGGGCAATCAAAATCATTGATCTAGAATCATCACCGGAAGATAGTCCCCCATCACCACCATATGAGCCAAGCCCTAAAAGGAAAAGAATTGATCAACCACAGGAGGATCTGATGGATGAAATCATTGTTACTGATCAATACATGCAAGTTGGTATGCCTTCCCTTCCTAGGCCAGGTGAATTTGTTTTATCTGATTTAGATATGAAAGGCAAAAATGTACGAGATGCAAGAATGGAAGCATGCAAGGAGTTTCTAGATGAAAATACATTTGTAAAAACTTTTGTATTCTTGCAATTGGTATGGAGGATGAAGTTTGCAGAATATCAAGATAAATGTAGGAGGAAGAGAACTAAGACCTAACAGGTCAAACCAGGAGAATGATGAGGAAGTAAAAGTTGAATTGATGGAAGAATTTAAGAACATCACTCCTGAAGAGGGAAGAAAACTGGTGAGCCAGGCTAGTTTATTGATTCTGCCTGAATGGGACATTGCAGATGCAGTAGCCTTTAATGCTATTATGAAGTCCAAGAATCCCTTTCAAGACTCTAAGGAAGAAGTCAAGGCAGCATTGCAAAACTCTACCTTCAGTGAGAAATATGAAACTTTGGCAATTTGGGCATTGGCCCTACAAGGGAGAAAACCAGATGTTTCTGATATTAATCCAAATTTCAGAGGAGAATTAATAATAAAGAGAGCTTCAGAGACCTCAACTACCGAGGCCACTAATTTGACTGTGAATGTGGCCAAATTGGCCCAAAAGACTGCTAAAAGGGAGGAGGTTGAAAAGAAAATCCTAAAGGAGAAGTATAACCTTTTGATTGAAGAATACAACAAGATGCAACAGAAGAATGTTGAGTTGCAGACTAAGGTGAAAAGGTTCAGGTATAGACAGATTGGGGAGACATCAAGTGCTCCAGGGACCAGTACATTACCTTCCACAGCAGGGTTAGTGCCTCCTACTTCTCCAATTTTTTCCACACCAGGGTCTCCCAGTCAGAATCTTGCCCTCACCCCTTCTTTAGAGGAAATTGATGAAGAAATAGAGTGCTCTATTGATCCTACAAAGAAGCAGCTCTTGCAAAAAATTGATGAATTGCAGACATTATTAAAGGTAAATGAGGAGGGATCTCTTTTAAAGAAAAAGGAGATTGTTACTACTATTTTGAGGCATTTAAATGAAAGGGTTGATAGTAAATTTCTATCTATACATTCTTTATATTCTTTGTTGTTAGATGCAATAAAAAATATTGATAGGGATCAGGAGGTAGTGATACCAATAATTGAAAATTGGATCCCTAGGGCTAGTGATCTGGATATCATGTATAAGGCCTCAAGGTTTGATATAAATAATAGGCCCCAATCATTAAAGCCTACTCATGTGTTAGTAAAATCATTGCAAGGTTTTTAGACTTACCAAATGACTTGAGTAGGAAGATTAGGGAGTTGGTGAAGAATTTCAATGATTGGGGTAACACATTGTTACCTAATATAATTGATGAGCAGGGGAAAATTAGGTCACTCCAACAATGGCAAGATCAAGCAAGTGAGGTCATCAATGATCAAATTAATTCAATTTGTGATTACTCAGAATATGATTAGTTGGTGAGCTGTATGGATAAAATCATTAGTAACAGCTCATTTTTTGAATCTTTTGAAAGGGATACAAATCAGGTACCGGTAAAATACACACCTTATAATGCCAAGGTGGATGAGGTGATTAATTTTGACTGGCCAACTAATGAGGAGTACCAGAAATGGGTAACTAAATATTTGACTGAGGAAGAGTAAAAAGAGTGAACTACTAACATGTGGCAAATCAGATGTTGCAGTTACAACGGTTCCAGTTTTGTGTTGATGGCATTCTCGGCGTGGGTTTCTTGTGGTTTTTTGTTATTGCATCAACTTTCCTCAACTGATATGATGAACAAGAATATTCTCCAAGGTGATGGTTGTTGTAACAATTTTTGGAATATCACCAGGTGCTCCAATTGGCTGGTGACATGTGTATTTTCTGGCCCGATGCTTGTTTTCTCCTTCATTCTCTATAAGAAGGATTTCAAGGCCAAAAGTATGGGTTAGCAAGTTAGATAATTTTTGGTCCATTCTAGGTAAAGTTGCAGAGCAAATTGTAAAGTCTGATGGTTTTAGATAAATGCAATTTAGGTTTTGAGTCATTCTGTAACAGGTTTTGAGTTCATGGGGATTTAATGTTGTATGACAGTACTAGCATTTGAGTTGAAATGATAAATTCAAGCTCATGTCTCTCCATTGTACATGCATATCTGAACTTTGAATGAAATAACTAAGGGTTGTTTTATCCATCTCACTGTTGTGGTGTGTATGATTCTATTTTAGCTTTAATTCAAGGAATTAATTAAAATGCTTGAATGGGATTATAGGCGGATATGTTCTGTATAAGGATTTGATAAGTAGTATTGGGTTAGAATGCATACTGATGAAATTGTAATGCAGTATTGTCCGGGATCTTATATGTCATGTATTAAATTTGTCGTAAACCTCTAGATGCTTATGAATTTGACTCCTGCAATGGATGTATGGCAGTGATCTAAGTTGTACTTATTCGTGTAGTTCAGTATTTGTTTGTCTTTTCCTAGAGCTTGCTACAAATTGCAAATCAATGACTATCTTAAACAATGGATGTTGTTTAGTTATCTCATGCTCCAGATAGTTGAGATAGTTGATATTGTCTATGAACAGCCAATTCTAGTGGATATTATCTTATCGTGTTGAGCTATTAAGTGATATTATTTGCTATTGTTAATGTCATTTATAATAATGGTGCAGAGGTTGTAAACACATTAAGGGATTACCCTCCCGGGTCTTACAGAGCCCGAAGTGTAGGAGGCTTTTTAAAGTCCTCGTCAGTTGGTCCAGGTCCTTCGAACTTCCTTTGATTGGAATTGGCAATCCCATAGGTAGATTAGAAGACAAACCTAGTTACATTGTAAAAAAGAACCAACATGATGTATGTGCAGGAAGATCAGGATGGACACTTGTACCAACCCCTACTCTGAGGGCAGCACCTGTAGTACCCTGATCATGGGCAGCAGCATCATGAGGACGCAAAAAATCCTGTAAAAACAACACATATTTAGTTCATGACATAAAATATTACAAATTATAAAACCATGAATGAATGTATGTTATAATTAAAGACCTCATGACAGCTTATTTGCAAGTTTTGTACTCTCTTGATCAATACTTTAACCCTCTCTTATCTCATCTATTTGAGGCACTATGAATAACAATTGAAAGATTTTTTCATTGCATTTTTTTTGTGTCTTCCTTATCATATTGAGAGGGTTTGTTGAATATGTGATGTCATCATTCAATAATAGTGACTGCACCTCGACCCTATGGATACTCTCCTCTACTGCTGGTGCCTTTCCCCAATCAGCTATCTGCAACAAGAATATTTAAAACATTATCGAAATTAACCCAATAAACTTATGAAAAAAATATAATAATAAAACATTTTGCTCATATCTAATTTGTACAATTACAATGAGGTAAACCTGTCGGGTAGAAGCGCTTGAAGATGCATCGCGATTTGTGGTCTAGGCTGAAGCCTTCCCTGTACGATCAATGTCCCACTGTGACAAAAATTAAATATAAAAAAACATTACTAAAATGAAACCAATAGACTTACGAAAAAAACATAATAATAAAATGGTATATTGGAGTCATTAATTGGAGGTTGAGTAAAATGGTATATAGTATGTACCACCCCCATAGTAATTGTGTTTGTATCTAAGCGATTCAAATTGTAATCGATTAGCAACTCTTCCCCTGCAATTATTGATTTTATCGCACATACGAATACACAGTTTCCCTCGCATGCCTCAAATATGCAATTGGGTTGCTTATTTTTTGACTCAGGTCGTGTACTCTTTATAAACCCTACAATATTCCCTGATGCTTTTGGCCTTCTGTCAATGTACATAGCCACTCCTTTATTTTGATCCTTATCTTTTAGCTGTATATAATTTGCTGACAGTGCATACCTACGCATACTTCGTGTATATCGAACCAACTGCATTCAATCTTTGTAACTATAACAGGGTCTGACATACTCCATCAATTCAGTGACTTTGTCGTGATAGACCTTTATGTTGTCTATGAAAAATAGGCCCAAACCATGTAATGACGATGGTGCTATGTGATATATCCTCTCGTTGACACAAAAATCAATGTTTATTGGAGGAAGTTCCCTAGGTACCCATTGTTTTCATAGATTTTTGTACCTCAAGGGCACCTCGATGTCGCCTATGCTCTCATCATCATAAGAACATGACCCCCCTTCAGCAAAAAAAAAATCCATGCGTTTACGTAATTTTCTTATAATCTTTTGACCTCTAGTTGATCTCCCTCGTTTAGACCTACTACATGTCTCGCTTTCCTCTTCTCTTCCTGAATTTCCCTCGCTCGAGGAAGACAAATCTAACAAATACCTATTTGGTGGTACCTGCACTCATAAGGATGTTGGATGAAGTTCTTTGATGGTGATGTGATCCCAAGATGACATTATGATTAATCTATCATTTCGTCGCTAGAATTTGACTGGTTATAAGGTAATCAAGTCTTGATAGATTGCAAGTTATTGTTACTACCATCCAAATGTGTCCATCGCAAATCAAATCAATGTATGAAGGAGATTGTCCCTCGCAATTAATGACTTTAAACTTTGTAACAAGTGTTACTTGTGACTATGGTCCACCAGTTACACAACCAAGGCCTCAAATGTATTGTGCAGAAGAATGGTTTCACCATACATAATATTTTGGTTTAAGTTGTCTTGAAAAAGAAGAATTAGAACACTAATAGACATAATTCAGGTGCATGTGTGAGGTGGTTCAGCTATCCACCGATAAACTCCATATGTCTAAGTGGTTAACGAGGAGTGAGTGTGTACTAGGACTGGTTAATTCATCATAAGTTTATGCTTTGGCAATAAAAATTGTTTAAATCATCTTAAATCTTCCTATGTCTAATTGCTTGGGGACTTTTGGTATGTTTTAAGGTAGGATGAGTGGTTGCATCAATGTTCTAGTTCTCTATGACAAGGTTTCAACATCTTGAAATAGTGAAAGTGTTCATAGTCATTTGAAACAACAAAATTTTGATTCTTCAAAGGCTTGTAGTAGGTTTTGAGTCTTGGTGATAAGTTTCAATGTAATCACAAGATCTCCATCCTCACTTTGTAAGTTTAGTGCACCTTGGAAAATTAAAGAATCAAAATGCCATGATGCAACCAGGTGCTTGAGGGGAGTTTCCTTGGTGTTTTGAAATGGTTTTGATGCCTTTTGACACCTCTTGAAGGCTCTTTGTATTCGGGCTTGTGGAAGTTGTATTAACTTGCCTTAACTAGGCAATTAGGTGTTTAAATGATGTTTTGTTAGTTCCCAACGTATAACCAATTCAAATTTCAGTTGTGGGATGTCAGGAAGGTTGGTTGAAGATAGAAATAAGCCTCTCTTGGTCGAGGCATGTGGGTTGATGAATCATTTTGAAGTTCTAATGCAAAATCTTGTTGTTTTCTGGAAAATTTGTGTGTAAATTTCTTGTTCTACTGCATGGTACGACCTTTGTATGTACTGTACAGGTAAATTCCTATTATGGTTGGATAGAGGGAAGACCTGTATTTCTTTTGGAGGTTATTTGACAAGTTTTCATTGAGTATAAAAGAAGATGTCGCCATTTTAGCAGGAACTGGTCTGAAAACCCTCAAAACTAGGGTTTTGATTGAAGAATGGCTCTTTCTTCCATCTCCACGTTGTAATAATGCTAATTCTTGGTGGGATGGAAGATATTTGTGTATATTTTCATATTTTTAGGGTTCTGTAGAATGGCATGCTGTGTGGAGGAAGTTTTGCAATGTTCTAGGCCTGGCATCCTCATGTGACGGGCCTAGATTGTGAAGCAAAAAGTTGATTTTTGCTTGTTTAGGGTGATTTTAAGAGTGAAGGAACTTAGGAGTGATAGAAATGGGTGTAACTAGCCTGTAAGAACCTATTTCAAGGCTTTGGGGTGAAGGGGAGAGCCTAGATAGTCAACTGTCCTATTGTAGCCTGCCAATTAGGCCTCTTGGAGCAGCTTTGTTTTGGTCCATTTCTCTTTTACTGTCCATTGTCAAGAAAGAAGGTTTTGAGAATTTTTAGGGGCATATATTACTTTTCTAAGTTTAGTGGTTTGGGCCTAATAGAATCTTATATGTGGATTTTATTTTGACTGTCCTTCTGGGCAAGGCTACAAGCCTTTTAGTGGTAAAGAGGCCTAGTGGTTAGAGCGATGAGAAAATGTAGTTTCCTAAGTGAAAACTTGAGTGTCATGGTTTGGTTTAGTCCTATTTGACATGATCCAAGTGGATACAAGCCCTCTTGATTTTTTGAGTACAAGAACCCTAGTTGGGGGGGCCTTTTCCTTAAAGGAATAGTGGATTGGAAAGGTCCACTTAAAGAGTATTTGAGAGAGTTGTGCTAAGTTGGTGGTAAAGAGGCCTAGTGGTTAGAGCGATGAGAAAATGGAGTTTCCTAAGTGAAAACTTGAGTGTCATGGTTTGGTTTAGTCCTATTTGATATGATCCAAGTGGATACAAGCCCTCTTGATTGTTTGAGTACAAGAACCCTAGTTGGAGGGGTCTTTTCCTTGAAGGAATAGTGGATTGGAAAGGTCCATTTAAATAGTATTTGAGAGAGTTGTGCTAAGTTGGTGGTAAAGAGGCCTAGTGGTTAGAGCGATGAGAAAATGGATTTTCCTAAGTGCAAACTTGAGTGTCATGGTTTGGTTTAGTCCTATTTGACATGATCCAAGTGGATACAAGCCCTCTTGATTGTTTGAGTACAAGAATCCTAGTTGGGGGGTTTTTTTCCTTGAAGGAATAGTGGATTGGAAAGGTCCACTTAAAGAGTATTTGAGAGAGTTGTGCTAAGTTGGTGGTTTGATCATCTAGTTGTCCTTTTTTTAATAGAGGATTTTATATCATTCTAGAGCTCGCTTTATTATTGAATATGGGAACACAAGTCTATGTTGATTTCTTTTTCATTGAAAGCTAAAGACTGGGAGGTACCTATTCCACCAAAATCATTTGAGACATGATCCCATACTCATCCCTTATATTATATCTTTGGAAGTGTAAACCTTGATAAATGAACAAAATTAAATAGACTCAATATTTTTGAGGTTGTGAGTGGCATGGATGAAACTAAAGCTATGGACAGCCCAAATTGTTGTGTGGAGTAGGCTTGCACTACAATCTTAATATTTTAGTTGTGAACCTGACTAAACTAGATCTTATGGATGTTACAAACTTATGACACAAACCTTTAAACCTAGTTTAGAAAGATACATTTTAACTTTGAGTTTGGTTTTTGAATTTAGATTTGAGCAAGGTTTTACATAATTAGATATTTTGGAGCACACAAAGATTTCTTGTTAATTGTTACTATTCAATTGTTTGATTCATTGCCTATAGTTACCATAAAAATTATACAAATAACTTGTTCTCGTCTTATTTTGGATTGGGATTAAACAAGGAATTTTAGAATCAGTGGGTGTCATGCAAGTTTTATTCCTACAGGGGTGATTTAAAAAATATATCAATGTTGGAATCATGGATTGCAAATTGGTTTTGAAGTTTGGCTTAATATTTTGTGACACTATTCCTTTTGCCAATCATGTATTTTTGTCAAGGATTTTTTGTATGGATATGTGTTATGTGTTTTGTGTTGTGTTTTAGGCGAATTTGAAACCCTTGTTCGAGGCATGAAAAAATTGGAAACTAAAGATTGCATCTAAATTGGAAACTAGGCATGAAAAACGTAGGTTAAAGAGAATGGAGGTGCCAAACTTACAGTACTCATTGTCCCTTGGTCGTGGATTTTCCCTGAGTACCCTCAACCTCGTCCTTGGCGCTGGTATTGACCTTTTTTTCACTCCTCCAAACTCTTCCTCGGCGCTGGTATTCACCTTGTTTTCACTCCACCAAACTCTTTGTCGGCACTGGTATAGACCTTAAAACAACTCCAATCTCTTCCTCGGCACTGGTATGGACCTATCTCTCACTCCTCAGAACTCTTCCTCTCTTCCTCAGCACTGGTATGGACTTATCTCTCACTACTTAAAACTCTTCCTCTCTTCCTCGGCGCTGGTATTGACCTTTCACTTCTCCAATTTGACAAGCTAGGTTTTAATTAGAGTATGTTAATTAAATTGAAATTTCCACGCGCCATTTAGCTAGGTTTTAATAATAAATTAGGTATATTTACATAATAAATTACAGTATATATTAGCTATATTTACATGATAAATTATATAATTATTCGACTTATTATAATTATATATTATATTCTTTAACAAAATTATTAAATACATATAAAATTATTATAATTAATAATTAATAATAAGTATATTTTTATATAATACAAATTATAATTAATATAATATATATTTAATATAATAGTAATATTAGCTTAAATTATATAATATAATATTATTATATAATAGTATATATAGGCTTTTACTTGGTATAAAGAGATAAGGATGAATAGATAGAGATATAGGGAGGGTGATTGATATATCTCTCCCTGTCACTCTCTATCTCTCTATATCTCCAACTATCTATGTCACTCCCTCTTCCCCCCTCTATCTATTGAGCTATCTCTCCCCTTTCTCTAGTTGATCCATCTCCACTCCATCTCTCCTGCTCTGTAGTCTATATTTATTTCTCTTTTTATCTCTCTCCTCTCTCTATCTCTCTCTTTCACCATCCCCTCTGTCTCTCTATATCACCTTTCTATGTCTCTCCTCTCCTCTATATGTATTGATCTATCTGTATCCTATCTTCTTGTCTCTATCCTTTCTACATGTCGATCCTCTCCCTCTTCTTTCTCTCCTTTTCTACTATCTATCTCCATCTCTTCTCTCTCTTCCTCTTCTTCCTATCTCCTCTCTCCCCTCTTCTCTATCTCTCCTCCTCTGCCTATCAATATCCTTTCTCTCTGATCCCCTCTCGGCTATCTCCGTCCCTCTCTATCTCATAGATCTCTCCTCCTATCCTATCCATCGTCTCTATCTCCACCTCTCTTCCTTTCTCTTCCATATATCTCTATCTCTCTCTTTCTCTTCCCATATATCTATATCTCTCTCTCTTTCACCATCCTCTATCTCTCATATCACCCCCTTTCTATGTCTCTCCCTCTCCCTCTATATATATTGAGCTATCTCTCCCTCTCTCCCCTATCTTCTTCTCTCTGTCCCTTTCTACATATCGCTCTCCCTCTCCCCCTCTTCTTTCTCTCCCTTTTCTACCTATCTCCATCTCTTCTCTCTCTTCCTCTTCAACCTATCTCTCCCTCTCTCCCCCTCTTCTCTATCTCTCCTCCTCTACCTATCTATATCCCTTTCTATCCCTCCCCCTCTCTATCTCTCACCATCTCTCCCTCCCTATCCCCCCTATCCATCGACTCTTTATCTCCGCCTCTCTTCCTTTCTCTTCCCATATATCTCCATCTCTCTTTCTCTTCCCATATATCTATATCTCTCTCTTTCACCATCCCCCTCTATCTCTCTATATCACCCCCTTTCTATGTCTCTCCCTCTCTCCCCTATCTTCTTCTTCTCTCCCTTTCTACATATCACTTTCCCTAGTCTCCCCCTCTTCTTTCTCTCCCTTGTTTTGTTTTTTTTTTCAAGTTTCATTAACCAAGATATTTAGTGGGTTGAATAAAGTTGTGTTATGACCCTTGGTCTCTTTAAAATAATTAGACAATATTAGGGAGATCAGGAAGGGGAGAAAACTAAACTCCTTCAAAATAGGGGTAGTTGTGGGTTTGTTCATTTTCTTTGTATACTATATACTTAGTTTCTCTAGGATAAATAAGTCACTATAGAAACGAAAGATGTTTGATTATCTACCTAATATTGTTTGTGTTTTTGAAATTATTAGACTATTTAGATCATTTTCTTAGTTGTGTATTCTAACTAATATAGAGTAAGCTTTAGAGTATTCTTTGTAGTTTTTACATTGGAATACAAATCATATTTAATTTCACACCAATATACTTCTTTCATAAATCATATTTGTTTAATATCTTAAAAAAATGTTAGTTAAATTGGAAAAGTTGTTTGAGTTAATTACTAAATTTGATCTAAAAATGTTCAACACTTTAGATATATTCAATTAGATATATATAGTTAAATTGGAGGTGTCATTTGAGTTAATAATTAAATAACATAATAATCAATTAAAGCAAGGGACATAATTTTCGATGTGTTTGAATTTAATAAATTACAAATTAAAATAGACATAAATTACTTGAAATAAGTGCTTCATAACCCATCTAATCAAATCATAACCTATCAAAAAGGCAATAGGAATTTTCTAAAGAAAAGAACACTTGACCCAATCATAAGTGTATGGCCTTCGCAGAAAGGAGTGATCCACCTTAGCAATAGCAAGTACCCCATCCAAAATTTGCTCACATTACACAAAGCCACAATGTTCCTCCAAGATAAGCCAATCAAATCCAACCTTATGTGTCCTAGTAATCAAATTGGAGATGATCCTAAAAATGACATTGTGAAGGGTGATTGATCTAAAAAATCTAAACGAATTTGCAATTATTTCACTACTACGATCAATGTGTCATCTTTCATGAAATTTCTCAAAACACCATTCATTATGATCATATGGAAATTTCTAGGAGAACTACAATAGTTGTAACATCATGAATTAAAATTAAACATTAAAAAGTACATCATGAATTAATTATGTAATGGCATAAAAATTTAAAACATCATGAATTAATTATGTAACCACATAAGTCAAATATAATTCTATCAAGAAATGAATGTCAAATAAATAATGCAATCGCATAACTCATACATTTCAATGGCATTGATATTCTTCTTCATCCAACTCTTTGTCTGTATCATCTGATCCAGATTTGACATTGTAAGGATTGGTCATATCATCATCATCGTCGTTGATATCAATTTTGATAATGTCATCATCCACACGGATATCATCTTCATGAACATTAAATCCTACATCATCATGATCTAGTTCCTCCTCTTCGACATCTTCATCAGGCACATCATCAACTAATTTTTGATCCTGATCATCATGTACATCATCTTCTAGTTCTTCGGTATCTTCTTTTTCCACCACATTATACTTTACCGGCCTTCCTCTTGGATCATGTCTAACAACAAATGACCAACCCGGTGTGCCTAGAACCTCTAAGTAAAATACCTGTACACATTGGCTTGGAAGAACATAGGGCTCATTTCCAGCTCGCTTGATCAACCTTGTATTAACCATGGTAAATACATTAT
>VDFB02249451.1:0-11135 GCA_007258455.2 Sequoia sempervirens
GGAACAAAATTTACTGATATGAGACACTATATCTTCACCTTCTTCCATTTTCAATCCATACAACTTTTGTTTTATAGTTATTTCTGCACTATCAACTTTTGATCCAAACAAAGTATTTAATGTTTCCCAGATGTCCTTAGAAGATTTTTTAAAATCTACATGATGTAAATAAGGTTTAGATAAATTGAGACCAATTATAGCCAATGCTTTCTTATCTTTTACCTTCCATTTTTGAAGTTCATCTACATCTGTTGGTTTTGTCATTGTACCGTCAACAATTTCCTAGAGATCTCTTTCAATTAACAATAATTGTATCTGTATTTGCCAACTGTGAAAATCATTTCCATCAAACTTTTCATAAAGGCTTAATTTATCCATTTTGTGTTAAATAAAATGCGTTCTTAAAAACAATACTTATATCTCCAATATTCCCCACACCTTTATTTTTCAGAAATAAAAGGAAAAAACTTATAAAGAAAATTGTGCCCTAACCCCTCTTTTCAGAATGCCTTGACAGTCACCTTATTTTTGATTTAGTGCACCCTGGGCATTGACTATATATTGTGACAGTCACCTTATTTTTGATTCAGCGTAGCCTAGGCATTAGTTTAGGCAACAAAACAATTTATCGCTGCCTTTGCACATGTTATCACTGCCTGTCCTTTACAACTTCCACTTTGCACTCTCTCCTCTATTATATTCGCTCCAATTGCCTCTTTTCTCCACGCCTTTTGTAGCATATATGAATATTGGCTACGGTGATGGCATCCATAGAAATGGTCGGCAACATACGTCAATGGAGTTCACCGCTTCATCGAAGTCCCGTTTTGTATATGCTACATATGATAGCGATGCTAGCAATATGAACAATTTCAAAATCCTCAATTTACATTCATTACAAGGCCCAAAAAAAACATGATTCCTCCAAATTTTCAACACCCGGATATAAACACACTTTTGCAACAGATTGGGGGAAATATAAATCTTAAATTTTAAATTTTTGGAATGACAACAATGAATAAAGTGAAGTGTTAAACAATGGCAAGAATGAACACGTTGGAGAGAGAGAAGAAATGCAGATGAATGATGGAGTCAAAAAAGGTTTTGCACATGGTCTACATTGCTCACCTGTTGACAAATGCAAGAATGGTAGAAAACAATAGCAGTTGCACGTGGTCTTCACTGCAATACCATTGTAAACACCGCTGTGAGAAAAACAAATGAATGGAGAGAGATCAGAGAGAGGTCCAAGAAGAAACCTGCTCTGATACCATATTGAAATGAAAGAGAAAAAATGAGATTGCTCTCAAATTAAAATTCAGTCATTCACATTACATAAAAAATCTATTACATAGTACTGCTGGTATTGGCATGGTGTGATGGTTTAAAGGTGGCATTGTTGTTCTTGCCACTAACGTTCAAACCCCATTGGGGTGGTATTGTTGATTGGTTGTATTCCGGTTCATAGCTCCGGTCAAAAGCGTTTATCCCTTGAATAAAAAAAAAATTTCTATTACGTAGTATTGCCTTTATAAGGCCATTATCCCGTATGAAACTAATTATGGGAATATAACTACCAAAACCAAATTTATTTATTAAATTAACAATAGCATGTTAATTTATTTATTTAACTATATATGTCAAGTACTAAATTCTAACAGGAGATATCTAGGGGACACCACTCTAAATTGTGAGAATCTAGATGCATTATATGTGTTAAAGCAATATTAACATTAACACAAAGTTGATAATTAAAGACACACATAGGAGAGAGATTAGAATTGGAACAAAAAGTTTATTTACTTGTGCATTTTATATAGGGTATACTCTTAAGAAAGATGTATGGTTGTCTATCTTCCACTACTTATGTTTGTGCAATGACTTTCCAGTGAAATCCGATAATTATTTGTATACATAATGTTACTAAGCTGTAAAGGCTAAAGAAATGTTATGGAAGTTCAAATGGTTGTGCTTCCATGCAACCTTTCACCTTTTGATGGTTGCTGAACAAGAACAGACATAACAATGGAATTTGACTTGTGGGGTAATGCATTGCTTATTGAGTCATATGATTGGTGCCACAATTTTGAGGACAAAGGCTGCAATATTGTTGGCACTCAACATCAGCTCACAAGTCAAATTCCACTGTTCTGTTTGTTCTTGTTGTGAGTGGACCTTAGCATTTTTGTTTGTAGAACTTTGGATCCCTAGAAAAGCCAGTGATGATGAGTGATTAAGTTTTGGTGCCTGCTTGGATGGTGCCATGCCCAATCTATCCATATTGTCTTGTGCTACCAAAAAAGTGTATGTGGTATTTGGGGGAGATAAATTGATGATATTGGAGATGAGGTTCTTCATCCTTCCGCCATTGATCAGGAAATCTGAAATTTCCCTTGCATCAATGTGCTAATCTTATAACTCATGCGGTGTGGATTACAACATTCGGATTACAGTCAATGATTCCATTAGAGGGTTGACTTGAGAATTCTCTATTTTTCACCTATGCAAGTAACAATTTTTGAGCAATGCACCTTGTGTTTGAGTGGATGGTTGCCTTACGCTTATGATGCCATTTATTTGTTTTATACTATTTTGATGGTGTCATAGGAAGGTGTTTTATTTGGTGCTGAAGTTGTACCTCACTTCCCTTACATATTTGTTTCTTCCTTACTGATAGCCACATGACCATAGGATTCTGCCACCAAAAATTTACTAGTTTCAATTCGGAAGAGATGAATGGTTGTAGGTTACCATGATACTTGAGAACTCTACGATGCTTAGGCTTGAACAACCTATGTTTTGGATAGAGGTCACATAAGGCATTGATGTAGTCTTGGACATGTAATTGTTGCCTTTGAATATAGCAATCATCATATAGGATAGTATTCATCCTTGAAAGATTCTAGGAATATTCATCCTTGAAAGCCTCTAGGAATGTTTCCCATGTCATTTCAAATTCTTCTTCTGTATGATGCTTCTCCCCAAGATAATGGGCTTGTGACCGCTTCTTGACTGGTAAAGATACTTTCAAAACTGCAATCTTGATCTATCTATTATTGGAGAATTCGGTTAGAGAGAAAGATGTTTCTAGTTATTTTTTGCATCAGCATTGATTTTACCCTTGAGCACAAGAATGTCTAAAATTGACTTGAAATTGTTTGCGGGGGGAGGGGGCAGGGGGTGCTTGTCCTTCAAATAGTTTACCTGAGTATTGAACTTAATAGAATCTTTCATTTTGTTAAAGGATTTCGGCAAATTGGTTGAACAAGAATGCCTTCTATTGTTGAAGTGTCTTTTAACATTTTGTTTTCAATCATTGCTTGGATTGCATATTGCAATTCATGTCCTTTTACCATTACTTTCTTAGCACGACATGAAATAGTTTGAGGGGTCTTGTGGTTTGATATTGAGCTTTAAATGCTTTATACAATGTTTGGAACTTTAGTGGAAGGTACACTACCAAGATGGACCACTGTAATATGCTTGATTTGGAATTTAGGAGATATCTAGGGAACAACGCTCTAGTATGTGAGAACCTAGATGTGTTATATGTGCAGAAGCAATATTAAAATTAAGTTTATAGCCAAATACCAATACATAAGAGAAATATTAGAACTACAACAAAAAGGTATTAAATTGTGTGTTTTGTAATGGCATGCTCTCAAGGGAGATGTATGATTGTCTGTCTTCCACTAGCTACATCTATGCTATGAAATCTAATAATCCAGATGTATACATTATGTTACAAGACCACAAAGTCTAAAGAAACATTATGGAAGTTGAAATGGCTGTGCTTCCACATGACCCTTCACCTTTTGACTGTTGAGTTGAATTGCATCAGACGTAATGACTGGATTGGCTCATGGGGCATTGCTTTGCATCGTAGGGGACACTTCTTGATTCACATGGCAGACTTTACCCTTTCAAGGGCAAAAGCTGCAATACTATCAGCACTTGGTAGTGCCCCATGTTGTGAGTGGACTTTAACACTTTGGTCTATAGGTGTTCAAAACTTGAAAAAGATGATGGTAAAGATTGCATAAATTTTGGTGTGCGCTTGGATGGTGTGATATCTAATTTGCTGAGGTTGTCTCATGCTACTAGAAAAGTGTGTGCTGTGACTGATGGAGATGGATTGTTGATCTTGCAAACGTTAGAAGAGTGTGCATAAGTACTACAGACCTTGAAATATTAATTTGGTTTACTACAGGTCATGAGAATGGTCTTCGTGGTATTATTACATATGGAGAATTGACCTCTATCTGTAGTTCGAAAGAAGAAGATGTTGGCGTTTCAATTAGCACCTCTGGAGTGCTTATTGGAAACAGACAACTATGCACAGTGTGTAGTAACTGCTCTTCAAATTAGGAGGAGAAGCTCCCTCTTTTTGCTGATGTTTGCATAAAAAGTTAAGTAAATTAATGTTCCTATCTTTTTACTCAGCGATAGGGCACAAAGCTGCATAAATAACAATGCGTTGCAGCTAAGGTTTTCTCTGGTTTCTGCAGATCTTAACTACAACCAAGCGAACTTTTAATCTACCCTATCTCCTCAAGATAAACAGAGCAAGGGGGGCATAGGAGTGGGAATGGAGTGGTTAGATCACTTAGACGAACTGTCTCTCAGAATGCATCCGAGGGCTTTGAACTTCCAAATTTACACCGAAATAGAATCCACACAAGTATCTTCAAATGGTAGGCTAGATCTCAGGATTCCCAAGGAGGCACTATGTCCTTTCCGAGGTGTAGGCTGAAAGGTAGACTACTAGAAACAACAAATAACCATAATCCTACTCTCTAAATTCCCAAGGAGAGACAATGCTCTTTCCGAGGTGTAGATCGATAGAAAGATTATTATGAACAACATACAATGATAGATGTTGAGACTTTTGGATCAAAGGCAAGGTAGCTCTCCTGATTTATTATTTCAACTTCGATCAAAGATTACACTTTGGGACAGCAATTTGTGTCGAAGAGACAATCACACATGAAGCGATCAGCCAAGAATACATGAACATGGATTGAACACACCTGTCTGAATAGAGAGAACACAATCTGTACTTGGCGTTTAACTATAACAAATACGATTCAAGAACATATACTAAGCGAACAAAGTCGAAGGCTTGTGAGTTCAGCGTTTTGCTTCCGTGAAGTTACAAAATAATGAGCAAAGGCTCTTATTTATAGAAGCTCAAAGGAGTAGGCAACCCTAAAATCTCCTTGAGTTAACAATAAGTTCTTGCCAATCTGCAAGATTTATTCCCATGTCTAAAAGTAGGTAACCTAACAGTTAATTGGAAATCTACTTCAGTTAACTAAACCTAAACTAAAAGAGAACTCCAAATACAAAAGTGCCTCCAAAATAGACATCCACAATTAGTGGAGATAGACATGCATGATCAGTGGGACAGTGAGTTAACTTGGAAAGGGGCATCAAGTTAACTCCTGTTTGTCATAAATGCTATTTTGGAGGGGTAGGATGTCCTAATTGGGTGTTTTACACCTCATCACCTCTAGTCAACAATTCCTCTAGCCAGTCGTTGACTTCCTCTGCCTTTGGACAATTAATGCTTCGTAGGATGATTACGTGTCGCTGCAACATCTCTTCACCACTTGCAATTTGCTGCTGGTATTCAATACTCTTTGCAGTTGCGTCATCTAGCCTTGTTGACACGACTGCAATCTTACTCAACTAGCAACTAGCAGGGTCACCGCAAAAACTGCCATAGATGAGATCTTGGAACTGTGTTTGCACCTCGGGTAGCTTGATGTATGCACCTCCTTTGTGCTGGTAAAGGCAAGGGATAGATGTTACCAACGTTCTCACGAACTTGATAACACCTGCCATAGCCTGTTGGTACTCAATCAATTCTACAGAGTTGGTGTCATATGCTTTCACTTTGTATGCAAGTTGTTCTTTCCAAGCAAAAAGATGTTGCTTGTTCTCCTCTGCAGTAATTGATTTGTACACCATCTGTAAGTCTAAGATAGTGACCTCATCCGTAGGCCTCTTCTCTGCTGTGTCTTGCTCTGATTGCCGAATCTTCGCGTGGTCATGGGATCTGTACCTTAGCTGGTACAGCTCTGCAAGTATACATCGGCCCCTAATGACGAATTCTTCCACTTGATTTCTCAAGTGTTTTCCATATAGGATCAGTTGGTGGTGATTTTGTTCCGTGGGGAGGTCTAGCATTTCTTAAGGTAAGGAAGAGATGTTTGGTGTGCCGTGCATCGAGCTAGATATATACAATCTCAACTGCTAGTTTTTAGCCTTTAGGGCTGCTTTGTCTTTGCCATCTTTATTGCTCACAATTTTGGCGATGACATAGTACATCCATGACTGAAATTTGTTCGCCTCTTCTTGACCAGTGATGCAGTTGAGTAGAGTGATCATCACTGCATACTCATCCCTGAACTCTCCACGTCCTGCATTCTTCGGCAAGTTGGCTCTATTCCCTTTAAGCCATTTTTCTGCCATCCTCTTTTGACACTTGTCTTTTGATGCATTGAATGCTTTTTCGCATTCTCTCATGGATATGACCATGTTTTCCATGCATGGTGGAATGGTGAAGCATCTTTCGATATCCCTAGGCTTGAGGTTGCATATCACTTGTCCATCCATTGATCAAATCTCTCATGTTGTGGGGTTGTAATGCTTAATGCAAGCTATTACAAATTCCACGCTCTGTGCTGTGATGGGGATTGACGTTGCCTCAAGCAATCCAGATTGCTTGATGTTTTGTAATGTGCATTGGTCTATGCCTTCCAACTTTTCTAAGTCGACCTCTGGGTGTGCTTGATGCAGATCGGTGTCTATCATTTTCAGGAAGCCATGAACCAAGACTGTTTTGGTCTTGTATTCGACCTAGGAGAACTGCATTTTGAAAACCTTGAAGATTGATTGTGCACATGATACTGTTTGGACAACTTTTCCGAAACTGCTAAGAATAGCCTTGCCGAGAAGCACTTTTTACGAAATTTTTTGGGACATGGGTTTTCTTGGTAATAATTTTCTTAATGAGAATGTCAGAAATTTCAAAAAGTTACTTTTCCTGGTACATGCTGTTGTACCCAAGCCAAATTTTTTGCTTCATCAAGGCATTTTGCATAAACTAGTCTTAACCTTGCGAAAATGATGTAAAATACAGTTTTGGGCAATATCAAGCATGGAATTTTTGTCAATATTTTGTCAGTCAAAGTCAGTTTTATTGAATAGAACCTGAAGCAGAGACTCAGAATGGAGCTTTTCACGATGGAGGAGTGTCTCACGACAGCGTTTCAAGTTGCACACGGTCATTTTAGTGATCGAAACGGAGTTTTCAGTGGTTAAATTATGAAGATTTCTCAGAGAAAAGCTAGAAAAGCGCAACTGTAGCCCAGGGGCTCCCAGCTTTTTGAAGGTTAAGATCTTGTTGAAAATGTTCAAGCATCCAGTCAATCTCTTCGGAATTGGTCTGGCTATCCGATGAGCTATCCAGTGAAGCATTCCGAGACCTGCAGTTCCGGCAAACAGCGACAGAAGTTAAAATCCCCAAAGTTCCAGATATGAGAATTTTGTCTTTTTCAGGTAAAAGCGCAACTCTAGCTTGAGGGCGCCCATCTTAAAGAGAGGGGAAATTTTGGTATTTCTGATGGCTCATGCAGCCAATCTGTTCACGACTAGTCTGCTTATTCGGCGAGATATCAAACGCAGTCATCCGAGTCGCAGAGTTCCGGCAGCAGTCGTCTGAAGATCAGCTTATAATGGAGTTTTCACATTTCTGAGCTTCCCCATTGGTTTCCAGCGCAAGTATAGCGCAGGGGCGCTGGTTTAAAGGACCCTTCAGATGGCAGAATTTGCAGATGAGGTCTTCCTGACATCAGTACTACTCTAGCCCAGCTTCGCAATGCATCATCCTGCTTGTCAATCCGACGTTCCAGGTGATTGTGGCGGAGGTTCTCCTAAGCATGTAATTTCACGGGCGGACCAACATAAGATTTGCAGTGTATTTCTACAATCCAGAGGCGCCTAGCCTTTAGGCCTGTCAGATGAGGTCGTTCGCGTTCGAAGTCTTCACGGCTTTTGAGCGCGATCATTTTTTCTATTCAACGAGCCTAGCCGTCAGCCTTCGGGATTTGGCAAACGCTCGTACGTGTGAGGTCTTTGGCGAAATGCTGAAGAGTGAGGACATCTGGAAAATGGCCGAGTCTGGAGCGGTAAGTTTAAATAAAATACGCACTGGAGTTTTTGAGGTCTTAGAAGCAGTTTTCTTGCTTCGTCACCTCCAAAGACTTCTCTTGTGGGCCCTTCTGGCTGTCCGTTAAAACAGATAGTGCTCGAATCGGGTCATCCCAGCTCCAGATATTAGAGGTCGAAGTAGGGTATTTGGATGAAAGTTCGACTTTTGTCAAAATGACATCAGTGCAACTAAGAGCCAGGGGCGCTTTTACTTTTGAGGCCCTTAATGAAATTTTTAGAAGTCATGCGTATATCCGTTTGATGCAGAATGTCTCCAGGCACGCAGTGAGCTTCGTTTCCTGTCAGCAGGGTTCACTGTTCGCCGTCAGCAGTCGTTTGAAGTGTCAGATGGCAGTTTGAGAAATGGCCAAGTCTGGAACCCGTAAAAGCAATTTAATCAGGGGCGCTTAATTTTTCAGGGGGTTAAATGATGGATTTTGCAGTTGTGTCTTCCAGCAGACATTTCTTCCTTGTTCAGTAGGCTATCCGATGAATATCTCAGTTCAGTCTCAGCATCTCTTAGTCACCCGGAAATCAGTGTCGAAGATGGCCAGTCGTGATTTTGCTGTCAGCTATAAAATAGGAAGTTAATAAAAAGTGAGGCATCTTGAGCAAATGGACGCCTATGAGCTCAAGAGATGACTTTTCGGAATTGGTGAAGCCAAACGATAAATCTCAAAGCTTCATTCCGAATTGTCAACTGAAGTTCAAATTATATTTATTTATTTTTGCAATTTTAGCATTAAAAATGGCGATGTTCTATTTTTGGCGCCTTTTGCTAATTGCATGATAATGAATATTTTATTATTATTTAAATTCGAACTTCCAGTCAGTGGCAGTTCAACTGAAAGGCAACCAATTAGAGGTTTTCTATTTTTGTCAGGCTTTTGAATTCTTGCAGTTACCAATTGGTGTGAATTTCCTCTTATTTAAAGTATGGCGCCTTCATTCATTATTGACAAAGCTTTCAAAACAAGATTCGTATTTCTTAAGAGAAAATCCAATCTTAAGAGAAATTCGTATTTTGACAAAGCAAATTTATATCTTCAAAGGGAAATTGAAGTTTATTAATTTTCAAGAGCAATTCGTATTTCTTCAAGAAGGAATAGGGGCGCGCATCTTCAAAGCAAATTCATTCATTCAAGGGAATTCGAAATTCATAACTTCAAAGCAATTCACAAATTCCTCAATTCTCAAAGGCGTATTCATTCAATATCAATTCGCAATCCTTCAGAGGTCAAAGGCGGATTCTCAAATTTCATTGCAATTCGTATTTTCTTCAAAAGGAAATTCGAATTTCTTCAGAACAAAGGCGCAAATTTCAAGGGGAAAATTCGTGGTTTTTAAATAAAGGCGAATTCTTCCAGATCAAAGGCTAATTCTTCATCAATTTCCCAAGGCGATTTTATCTAACAAATCTTTTTGCAGATCAAAGTTCACAATTGTCAGCAATTTGAAGAAATTTAAGGCGATTTTCACAGAAGAAGCATCATAAAAACGTCTTTTTCATCCTTCAATCTCAGATTTCTCTCAAATTCTATTTTTCATGTTCCTGAAATTGGCGAAATTGACAAGTCTCAGTATCTGGATCATTCTCATATAATTTCCTCGAGTTGAAATTGTGCGTTTGATTTTTCACGAATTTTTAACTTCAGAACATTTGTTCTTGAGTTGCTAATTTTCTCAAGTGAAAAGTCTTTGTACGATCAAGTAGAAGTCATATTTTCACAAAACTGACGTTCTGGGTTGTCTTAGAATCCTTTTCTAGACAAAACCCATATCTCAGATTTTTCGCTGAAAATGATTCTTCGAAAGGCTATTTTTAACTCTCGTAGGCTATTTTTAGCTTTCAGAAATCTTGTCAGAACATAGTCAAGTTCATAGTCAACAGGCGAGTTTTCCAAAATACAGTTCACTCAGCTTGAATACAGGACCAAAATAGTTCTTACTCATGACTTCCTCAGGTTGGTTGAGACAGATCTTCACAAGGTGTTGCCAGAGGCAGTTCTAGATCCGGTCAAGATCAGAACTTCAATCATTCAAAATATTGAGCAGTCTGGTTTACTAGAGGCCGCTTCCATACCTATCTCCGTTCACTGTGTTGAATTCGTGATGGCTTGTATTAAGCATTACAATTCTACTACTCGTGAGATAGTGTCAATTGATGGACGAGTCATTTGCAGTCTTAAGCCTCTAGATATCGAAAGGAGTTTTGGCATTCCTCAACACCCTAACAGCCTAGTTATTTCTATGGAGCAGTGTGCGCAGGCATTTGATGCTGATGTGGACAAATGTCAGAAGAGGATGGCAGAAAGATGGTTAAAACAAGCGAAGAACAGATTGCCAAACAATGTGGGTCGTGGTGAATACAAGGATGAGTATGCGATTCTAATCACACTCCTGAATCGTGTCTCAGGTCAAGCACATGCAAATGTTTTCCAGCCTTGGATGTATTACATTATTGGTCGCATCATTTCTGGGCAGGAGCATTATGACTGGGCATCCTTCATCAGCGATATTCTCCACAGGCAAATCACCGGTTTCATGGTTGCTCATGAGTTTCATATGTGTTCGTATCTCGTGTACTTGATCGCTTATCAGGGTCAGTTCCGAGGACTAAACACCATGGGTATTCTCAGTGTTCAGAAAGTCTACCAGTATTATGATCAGCTTGAGTTCACTAGAGCTGAACGTCATTTCAAGCGTGTTCACGAGGCTTTTCTAACTTATACAGTGAGAAATTTGGACCGGGAGTTGCACGTTTGTATCTCGGCGGTTGCTAGGGCAGCGATGGATGGATGGGCAGATTGGTTTATTAGGTTCCCAACATACACCACAAATGGGGTAATGCGGCTTTACGGAAATCGGCTATGCTTCCGTTATCCTTAGGATAAGACAATCTTCGAGTTCTAAAACCG
>VDFB02249455.1:0-11267 GCA_007258455.2 Sequoia sempervirens
GGGACCCAATAGTAATGAAGGTATTCAGAAGGTGATTGAAGTGGTGATATGTGGCAAATTTTTAGTGGTTGATTTTGCATCGCTATTGCAAATCAACGATCGATGGGTAAATGACTATATATGTGATCCAACGGTGAAAGATAACGATGATCAATGGTGGGGGTTGACAGAAGTAGATCAGACAGTGCTAGTGTAAAGATTCTCGTCAGTGTGAGTGGTCAAGTTTGGTGAGACAATGATTTGTGTCTCCTCAATAAGGCGATACAGGTTGATATTGGAAGGAATCAAACACATGTGTTTGATGATAATGGTTTCCTGCATAGCACCTAATTGACACATGATTCCTTATGCAAGTGAATCTGATTGATTTAACAGTGAACAAAGTTTTGATCCAATGGTAGGATGAATGGCGCATATTCTCACATCAATGAACAAGGCTTGATTTCGATCCTAGAAAGAGAATGAATGAACACAAATTATTGCACAAAATATAAGGTGGTTTTTTATCAAATATTTTGTTGGTCATTGGATGCAATGTCAATACCAAGACAAGGAAGAAGACATTCTATGAATTTGAATTCCTTGCACAGGAAAATGAATAATTGATGTACAACCCTAATGTTCTAGTTTTGGTGAAACAAAATATTCATTGGATCTAGAAAACATTTGATGTGTGATTGGTGAAGATTTTCAGTGAAGTTCAAAGGTGATATAAGGGCGTTGATCAAAAATGTGAAGCAAGTGAGGAGAGAGCAGTCTAGAGAAAGTGAAGTGTGTAAATAGTGACTATTTCAATTTTATCAAATTCCTAAATAACCAAATTGAAACTGATTATAGTTGAGTGTGTGTTGCTGAGAGGAAAACTTCAACAATTGAAAGTGGGTTGCAGTGTGTGCAAGAAAGTACTTATTGTAATGTTGCATTATCAAGTTTAGTAGAACCACTTTTATGCAAATTTGAGTTTGTAACCCTGGAGAGGTTATAGCCTCATTATACTGATTTGTAGCTCAGATTAGGGGATTTTAGTCTCCTTGGAGTTGTAGCTCCTAAATCAGGGAGTTGTTGCTTCCTTGAAGTTTTATCTTCTAAATTAGGGTGTTTTTGTATCCTTGGAGTTGTAGCTCCTAAACTAGGGTGTTGTTGCATCCTTGGGGTCGTAGCCCTCAAAAGTTGTAAGTGAATATTTCATTTGTGACACTAGATTTGAGCAGTAGACTCACCAAATTTGTCATCGTGGTTTGTCCCATCTTGGGTTTTCTACATATTTCTGGTGTTGTGGGCATTTTTTTTATTGTTCATTTGCATGTTCATGTTTACATATGTAGTTTTCAATCTACACATTAAGATTTTGAGAAAGAAATTTGCACAAAGTATTTGAAGCTAAGGAACTAATCTACATAAAGGTTTTGAGAGACATTTTTAGCATCTACTAATTCACCCCCCCTCTCAGTAGATTGTTGTGTTCCAATAGATGTCAACAGTCCAAATGTGATGGCATCATGTTGATGTAATCAACCCATTAAAATTTTAAAGTTCTTCATCTATCCAATCCTTCATTATCCGCTCACTTCTATCTCAATTTTCCCAATTCTATGAAACCTCACTACCGTTCATTCAAAAAAATTCTAAGTCCTTCAAAGTCATACTTTCAACCATCCTTTACTTGGGTACTTCATTCCATCACCCTTAAAAGATCGAAACTCGATTGAATGATTCTAAAAAGTTTCTAAGTTTTTTAGAGTCAGACTTTTTAGGTTTCCTTATCCAAGTACCTATTTCCCTCCATCCCCAAAATCATAAAATTTCATCAATTACACTAAAAAATTCCTTCAATTTCAAACTTTCAGTCATCCCCTATTTTGGCACTATGTTAAGCTCCACCTAAAACTTTGACCCAAACAATTATATGCATTTCCTTTTCAATATTTCAAGCCTAATCACCCCTGCATACCTATCAAAATTTTCCTCCCTAGCATGCTAATGTAGATCATGGGTGGAAAACTCCAAAATAATCTCAATCTACCAATCCTTCAATTTCTCAAACATCCAATGGTGGGTTTTTCTTTAAGAGCCTTTAATCTCCTAGTAGCCTTTCAAAATTGGTTTTTCAATCATAAATTTTAGAGTTAATCCAAAACAAAGCACCTTCACACCCTTTCCCCATTTACAAATATACCCCCTAAACTAGGGCATAGTCCTTGTACATAAACCTTCAAAATTCACTCACCTTTTGCTTAAATGGGCATAATTGCTTGAATAGGCTTGGTGCAGCGTAGGGTACTGAACTGGATGGACAGATCTTATTTTGAAAATGATCTTATGAGATGGAATGAAATGAGGAAGGAATGGCCCGATCTGACCAGCCCGTGTGGAATGGGAATTAATTCGTACTTGTCTATTCATTACTACCACCCTAACTTCAACTAGTCCGGTGAAGAAATGATTTTAACTTGAAAAGAAGCAAAAAGGAGAAACCAAGTGCAATGGTGTATATTCATTTATTTATCAATCCCAATTTAATTCAATCCATGAGAGAACCATACAGAGCCGTACAATCGTTTGTAGCAGTAAAATTGTATTTAGAAATGTAGAAAATAGAGTTTTTTATTGATTCAATCTCCACAATTCAACATCCAACCTTTACTCTGACCACACAAGGATTTATTAAAACATTTTCAACTATTTCCCAATTTTTCCCAACTACTTTTCAAATTACAACTAACAAAACACCATTCTAATCACTTTTATGCAAAAAGATGCAAAAGTTGTTTTTGCAACAATTGTGCAACTTTGACAATTTCTTGCAACTAGACCCTAACACAACTCTAATGACCCAAAACTGACCCAAACACACTTGAAATTGTCTTACCCAAACACACTTGAAATTTTCTTAGAAAACCTTATTACATTTTATTAACTCAAACAAAACAAAACATCAATATTTGACCCCCTTTTTGGGGCATGAAGACCCCAGGTGCCCCTGCACCATACTCCCTAGGAAAAGAAAACTCAAGTTCCACTTGAGGATATACCTGCAAATGTGTTTCCATGTTTGATAATATCATCCTTAGTCATCCAAGTTTCATCCTCCATAGGAATACCTCGCCATTTGACTAGGTATTGATAGTAGACCTTCCTCCTTGTCTTCTTAAGCTCCTTATCCAAAATGCAGTCCAACTCTAAAGGTTGGCTTGGTGGAAGATCCCTGATCCATTCATCATCTTGCACTGATGAACCTACATTAGTACCTGAAATAATAGCCCCTTTATAATGGTAAAGATCAAAAACATTAAAAATAGGAGAAATGACAACTCCAGGAGGTAGTTCAATCTCATATGCATTCTCTCCAAACTGGTGCACCACTTTGCATGGCCTTATCTTCTTCATTTGCAACTTAGAGTATTGTCCTTTGGGGAATATTTCCTTCCTCAAATGCACCAAAAATAAGTCTCCAACCTTAAAACGAACCTCTCTCCTCTTTTGATAAGCAATGTGCTTGTACTTCTCCACATTCTTTTGAAGATTCTCCTTAACCTATTGGTGGAATTCTTGCATTACCACAAAAAATTGTTCACCTTCAACACTTCTATTCACCGAATCATTGTATGCAAAATCAGCTTGACGAAAAACCAGATCCCATTGTGTTGCATGATCCTTTGTTAGACATCTTAGAAGGTTTCCAAAGCTTCTATTCACCACTTTTGTTTTCCCATCAGTTTGAGGGTGATAGGAAAAACTAAAACTCAAATTTGTGCCAAGTTTCTTCCATAAGGTCCTCCAAAAATGACCAACAAATTTGTTATCCCTATCAGATACAATGCTAAGAGGTAAACCATGGATTCTTACCACCTCTTTGAAGAAGAGTCCTACAATGTATGAAGCATCATTAGTGCTCTTACAAGGTCTAAACTATGCCATCTTTGAAAACATGTCCACAACAACATACACTGAATCAAAACCTCTTGGAGTTCTAGGCAACCCCATCACAAAATCTATGCTTGGTGATTCCCAAGGCCTATTAGGGATCAAAAAAGGTTCATATAACCCTATTCTAGAGCTATTTCCTTTAGCCCTTTGACAAATGGTACACTTATCTAAAAAAATTCTTACATCATTTTGCATTTTTGGCAAATAGTATGCCTCTTCAACTACTCCAATGTTTTATCCAAACCAAAGTGACCTACAAGGCTTCCACTATGCTTTTGTTTGATTAAATTATCCCTCATTGAACATTTAGGGATGCATAATTGTGCCCCTCTGAACATTAGATCATCTTGGATCAGAAAATCAAGTGACTTTTCATTATTGCTACTACTAGGCTGCCTACAGCTTACATAAATATCTTTAAAATTTGCATCATCAATGTACATACCTTTAAAAGAATCCACTCCTATGCTCTTCAATTTAATTTATTGCACCATGGGAGCCCTTATACTCAATGCATCAACCACCTTGTTAGATTGACCCTTTTTATGCTTAATGGTCAAAGTAAATCCTTGCAAATATTCAACCCATTTTACATGCCTATTACTGAGTTTATCTTGACTATTCAAAAATTGGAGAGCATGATTGTCAATATACACTAAAAACTCCTTAGGAAGTAAATAATGTCTCCATTTGTTTAATGCTTGCACCATTGCATACATTTCAAGATCATATGAAAAATACTTTTTCTTACCTTCATTCAATTTTTCACTAAAAAAGGCAATGGGTCTATTTTATTGACTTAGGACAACACCTATAGCATGACTACTTGCATCACATTCAATGGTAAAAACCTTATCAAAACTTGGCAAAGTTAAAATGGGCTGCTCAACAACTTTCTTTTTCAAATACTCAAAACTCCTATCATCCTCTTTAGACCTAACAAACTTCTTTCTTTTATCACCCTTTATTGTATCAATCATAGGAGCACACACATGACTTAAACCTTTTATGATTTTTTTGTAGAAACTAGCCAAACCATGGAAACTCCTTACCCCATCCATTGATTTTGGTGTAGGCCAACTTAGAATAGCCTCTACCTTTCTTGGATCCATCTTCAAAGTGCCATTGGTGACCAAAAAGCCAAGGTAGACCAATTTTGTTTTCAAAAACTCACACTTCGTCAAGTTTATCATTAGCTTTTCCTTATGCAACCTTCTCAAAACCAAATCTAAATTTTGTAAATGCTCTTCTCTAGTGTTGCTAAAAACAAGAATATCATCAAGATACACTACCACAAATTTACCAATGAAAGGTTTAAGCACCTCATTGATAAAGTGCATGAAAGTACTAGGGGAATTTGACAAACCAAAAGGCATTACCATCCATTCATACAACCCTTCAATTGTCTTGAAGGTTGTTTTCCACTCATCACCAGGTTTGATTCTGATTTGATGATAGCCACTCTTGAGATCAATCTTGGAGAAATAGCAAGCACCACCCAAACAATCCATTAGGTCTTCAATTCTTGGAATAGGGAATCTATACCTTATTGTGATTTTGTTGATGGCCTTGGAATTAGTGCACATCCTCCACTCACCACCTTTCTTTGCTGCTAGGACTGTGGGAACTACACAAGGACTCAAACTTTCCCTAATCAACCCCTTGTCAAGCATTTCTTGCACTTGCCTCTTAATTTATTCATTTTATTATGGAGTCATCTTGTAAGAAACTTTGTTGGGAAAACTAGCCCCTAGGATGAAATCAATATGGTAGCTTATGTCCCTCATAGGTGGGAAGGTATTTGGAATCTCATCAACCACTATTTCATCATACTTCTTAAAAAAAAAATTCACCTCTAAAGGAAACTCCTCTTTCTTTTCTACTTCCATGAAAGATTTAGGCCTTACTATAACAAAAAATCCCACATTCTCCTCTTCCAAGGTCTTTAGGAACTCCTTCTCATTGACCAACATCACACTAGGTGTAACTTGAAAATCTAGGTTTTCATACTTCAATGGTTTGAGGGTGTAGGAAACCCCATCCTTCTCAATAGCATATGTATTTTTCCTCCCATCATGAATGTCCTTCCTATCATACTGCCAAGGCCTCCCCAAAAGAAAATGACACACATCCATTGGTATTATATCACACAAAACCCTATCCTTGTATCCCCTATATGAAAATCAACCCAACTTTGTTCATTTACAAGTACTTGTTGATCTTTGTTAAGCCAAGAAACAGTATAAGGAGTGGTATGAGGAATTCTTTTCAACTTAAGTTTTTCTACCATCTCTACAGAGACCAAATTATCAGTGCTACCTGAATCAATCACAACTTTGCAACACTTACCCAAACACTTACATGTGGTTCTGAAAAGAGACTTTATTTGTGGAGGTTCTTTCTCCATTGGCACTTTTATCAGGGTCCTTCACACCATGAGAGACTCACCAACTTCTAGATCAACATTATGTGATGGAGAATTGACACTCTCATTGTCATCTCCTTGCACAATCTGATTTCTTCTTTCTCCTCCAAATGAAGTAGTGGATTGATTTTCAATGCATTGCCATGCTTTATGGCCTACAAATTTATTACACTTATAACATCTTCATGTAAATCCACCTGATCCTCCTCTTTGGCTTCCAAATCTTCCCCTATTGTTGGGTCTCCTTCCTCTAAAGCTACCCCTTGAGTCTGAACTTTTCTCTTGATTGCTGCTTGATTCTCCTTGTGATCTTTGGGAATTCCCCCTACCAGAAAATGTCCCTCTTCCTTTAGAGTTTCTGCCTCTACCCCTGCTTTTCTTTTCTATCCTTCTCTTCAATTTATCCTCATCCTTAATGGAAAATTGATAATACTCTTCCACCGTTCTTGGAGTGGTGAGGCTCAATTCATCTTGAAGATTGTATCGCAGACCATTGATGTATCTTGCCACTTTCTCCTTATCATCTTCTACATGGCCTTCCCTTATGCTCAACTTGTAGAACTCCTTTGTATAGGTTTGCACATCCATATCCTTTTGCCTCATATTTTGAAGCCTCTTGAACAACTGAATGGTGTAGTCATCAGGAAGGAATTTCCCTTGATTTTAGCCACCATCCTATCCCAAGAAGTGATTTTAGACTTCCCCTTATTTCTCCTTTCACTTTATACATAATACCACCAAAGCAAAGCATGGCCCTTCAACTTTGTCTTGGCCAACTTCACCCTTTGATCTTCTGGCACATCTTCATAGTCAAAGTAGTTATCCAATGCTCCTATCCAATCTAGGAGTTCTTCACTATCCATATTTCCTCCACACATGGGTAAATACATATTGATCTTATTACCATCCCCCTTGACTGCCTTCAAGATCTTTTCCATCCTCAAGTCATCAGGATCCATCTCTTCCTCAGACCCTTCTTGGGAACTTTCCTCTTTTCCTTGGTCACTCAAGTCTCTTGTTACCACTTCTCTCCTCTAACTTTTTTCAAGGGCGGAAATCCTCTCCTTCAATTCTCTCATCTCTCTAGCATGCTTTTCCTTCAACTCATTCACTTCTCTGGCAATGATGACATTCCCTTTTAAAGGCATTTTGTTCCTTCTTCTCTTCAATTTTTCCTCTTTAGAACAAACCTATGCTCGATACAAATTTTATATGGGTAGAGGTGGACAACTCTAAGCAATCTCAATCTACAAATCCTTCAATCTCTCCAAAACATCCAGTGGTTGGGTTTTCATAGAGCCTTCAGCCTCTATTAGTAGCCTCTCAAAATTGATTTTCAATCATAAATGTCCAGGAAGTAAGGATGACATCCAAAACATAAAAGGAACTTTTTAGATACCCTTTTCCTCATTTACAAATATATCCCTAAACTAGGGCATAGTCCTTTGTACAAAAACCCTCAAAAATTGACTGTCCTTGCTTAAATTAGGCCTAATTTCTTGAATAGGCTTGGTACCAGCAGGGTAATTGAATTCTAGGGGCTATTATTGCATTACAAGGCTCTAAACACATCATCCATGGTATGAATCATCAGTTCCAAACAAGTAGAACAATTTCCCAAAAGCTTTTCAACAAAACACTAAGCCTATAGGGTTCCTAGGCCTAATACATGGAGATATTAGGCTAGGGAAGCAATCCTACACATTCCAAACACCTCCCACTACATATGCAAGTTTTTAAAATCCAATATAACACCTATTTCTTCCATTTCCACCAAGTTTCAAGATTTTTCATTAGGTGGAATGAAAGTTATTGCATTTTATCTATTCACTACTACCCTGACTAGGGTTTCAACCAATCCGAGAAGAAATGCTTCTAACTTGAACAAATCTTAATAAAAAAGAGAAAAACCAAGTGAAATGGAAATTATATTATTTTATCTATCAATCCCAATTGAATTCAATCCATGAGAGAACCGTACAGAGCCATACAATCGTTTGTAGCAGTAAAATTGTATTTAGAAATGTAGAAAATAGAGTTTTTTATTGATTCAATCTCCACAATTCAACATCCAACCTTTACTCTGACCACACAAGGATTTATTAAAACATTTTCAACTATTTCCCAATTTTTCCCAACTACTTTTCAAATTACAACTAACAAAACACCATTCTAATCACTTTTATGCAAAAAGATGCAAAAGTTGTTTTTGCAACAATTGTGCAACTTTGACAATTTCTTGCAACTAGACCCTAACACACCTCTAATGACCCAAAACCAACCCAAACACACTTGAAATGGTATTATAAGACATTATTACATGTTATTAACTCAAACAAAAAAACAACAACATTTGACCAACTTTGGGGTATGAAGGCCTTGTGTGCCCCGCCCCACATCCTTACATACACATAGGTACCACAAGGTGTAGTAAAGGAAATTTTGTATTGCTTTGATTCCTTGACCTTAACCTGATTATAACTGGAGAGCCCATCTATCATGGAAATCAATTCACATCTTGTTACCCTATGCAAGATAGCCTCCATATTTGGGAGTGGATAGCTATCTTTCAATGATACAATATTTAAATTACAAAAATCTAAACACAACCTTATATCACCATTTTTGTTTCTGACAGGTACCAAATTTGAAACTCAAGAAGAATGCATAATAGGCTTGATTATACCACTTTCTCTGAGCTTCATCAATTCTTCTTTCATTTTTGGTTCTAACAAAGGATTAATAGGCATTTTTCTTGGTCTAAATGGTTTATAATTGGTCTTTGGTGGGATCTCATGTTGAATCAGGTCTTCTTTATAGGATTTCAAATCTTCATAATTCCATGCGAACACATGATTTTATTACCTTAGTAGACTTATAAGCATTTCTCTAACTTTTGGGCTAATTTTCTTACTAATATACACTTTCTTTAGAGCATAATTAGTACCAATATTCACTTCCTCAAGATCATACTGATGAACTAGTGTCTACTTCAAGGTTGACTTGTCATTCCCATCAAAAAATCATTTCAAAGCCACACAGACCTTTCAAAATTTGTTTGTTTTTAACTGTACAACTTCTTGACCAAAAATAGTGTCCTTACCATCAACATTCTCAACAAAAGCATTCAATTCTTTCTATTTTGCCTCATATTTGTGTACACATTGAAGAAAAATTATTAAATCCTCCTCATCATCAAAAAATTTCCAACTGTAAACATTGTCAGGAATGTAAGGTATGCTCTTGAATTCTATCTCTAAAAAACCAACCAATGTAATGTCATCCCTTCTTAAAGCAATATTTGAAAAAAAATTAACCATCAGATTCTTAGACCTATTGACCCACTCTATTGAGAATGCATCAAATCATTCAATTTTATCCCACACTACTTGCTTATATTTCTTGAGCCTTTTATTCTTTGTGGTATATTTAGATCTTACATGTGATACAAACAACTTGAAATCTCCATATACAACTAAGAACTTGTTTCCATTTTTTATAACAAAATTCAAGCCCAATAGAAATGCTTCATATTTTGCTATATTATTAGTACATTCAAATGAAAATAGAAGGGAATACTTGAAAGTTTTACCACTAGGTGCAATGAGAACTACACCAACTCCATTTCCTTCCTTACTATAGGCTCCATCAAAATGCATTTTCCAAACACCATTTTTTATCCAAGTGCACTATATTTTCAAATGAGTCACTGTTTTGTAATTGAGGTTGTGATCATTCCACCCTAAAACTTCCCAAGTCCACATCACAAAAGTAGTTCATTAGATTAGGTTCATTATTACTACCACATGCTTAGAAATTTGTTCTTTGTACAATTTGACCTCTCTACCATTCATAGGCATGGTTGCATATGATAGAACCAACTGAATGCTTCCACCAATTGTAATCACCCATTATCTTGACAATAGATTTCCATAATATGGAGGAACATCAACCACAATAATATCATTATGATATGTAGCCTCAGGATAATCCACCAACATTATTTCCACATCCTTCATGATAACAATGATAAGGATTCATCTATTATCCATGGCATAAAACTTTTCATATGTAGATTCAACCCATATTCCAAGTTACTTCATGACTTCCATAGGTATAATATTTATTGTTGCTCCTTAATCTATCATATAGTTCTTTACTAGCATGTTATTAATCACCAAAATGGTATAGAAAGGATCCATTTGAGGTGGACTCTTTATCAAAATAGTTCCCAAGTAAATCTCAAGAGTCTTCATGTCCTTTCCTTCAACTTAATTTGCCTTGCTCTTATTCTTTATAGTTCATTGCCTCTTATTCTTTTATGATTCCATTCTTGCCTTTATTATCAATATCACATGGATATCTCGATGCCCTAAAAGTCAAGTTAACTATCTTGATACACATTCATTGGTCCTCTTACAAATGGACCCTTGATGAGGCTGATACTACTAGTGTTGAAGTCCATGTTGTTGAGGTTGAAGATAAAATCCTTGTTGTACATTATGACCAAACCATCCAAGATTATACATGTTTTCTTGTTGATTTTTATTGGGAACATGATGGTAATGTTGGTATTTACCTAGATATTGATTATATCGTTGATTATAAACTTTTACTCCTCCTTGGCTAGGAGGAATGGGATTAGCATTTCCTTGAGAAACCATTGGAGAACTCACTTGATTTAATATTTGTGTGCTGAAACATTCTACTATATATTTTGATGGGGATGCACATTCCATTGCATATTTTGGTGGGTATTTTGATGTGTTGTAGGATGGGAGGCTATATGACTAGTCGATGGATTTGGATTACATGGTAGAAGGACATTTTTCTTGGTTTGGTTGTCATTGCAGGAACATCTCAGATTTCCTATTTTACTATGAGATGTGTTTGAACTCTTGGAACCACTTCTATT
>VDFB02249456.1:0-17418 GCA_007258455.2 Sequoia sempervirens
TGCTTTCTTTATGCGTAGCCATTCTCGATCTTTGCTCTGTATCACTAAACATATTCACCTTGCTTTTCTTCCTTTATTCGTAAACCGATCACATTACTTTACATTAGATAAGCTTTGGCAGTTAGTATGGCGAGATCATTGCTTCTGAAAATTATGGTAGTGCTGCTGGTGCTCAACGTTATGTTTTCTCCAGCCGTCTCTGCTCGATCTAACAAGAAGAAAAAAGTGAATACAACCAACAACAAATCAATTGATAATCTGCTTGAAATTGTGGAGATGTTGGCATCATGTACTAACTGTTCAGGCAACATTCCAGATCCTAATTGCTGCAAAAGATAAAACCAGGCTGCATGGAGCTATTCTGAATCCAACTACCAAATTATGATTTTCCGCCATGGAAACTCAGGACACTTTTACATGATTTTCATCTTTTCTGATCCGCAGTGACGGAGAAATATAATCAATAGTCACTGACACATTTCAAAAGCAAGAACGCTTTCATCCATCTGGATTGCGTAATATTTAATTATTTTCTCTGTCATCAAGAATATGCATATTCAGTTTAATCAAATTTTAAATCTTAAATCTCGTACATTAAAGATTTCAGTGGACTTTTGCTAAAATTTGGAAAGTGTCCATATATAATATGTAAAGGGTTACGAATTAATAAGATCTCATTCAAGCAATACAATCTATATTTATCCGTTTAAAGTAAAAGAAAATTCTTTACGTATAATGTTAAATTCAAAATTAAGGAAAATTAGAAGTAGTATAATGATGAAATAGAACATTCCAAATTTCATTCATTTCAAAGATTGCAATGACCTACTTCGCACACACAATTAATGTGACATGACCACCCTGCTATCATGAGGTAGACTTATTGGAATTTTACGCAATCATGTAAAAGCCCTCTCCTTTACAATATTGTTGATATTAAATCTTATATTGTGCTATCTTTTTGCTCCTTTAGACCGTTTTAGTGCTCTTTCAATAATTTGTTTGAAGTATATTGGATGGGCCCCATTGAATCCCTTTAACAATTATTGTTTTGTTATGTTATGTTTCTATTTTTTGAGGAAAAATTTAGTGCCCATATGTTTTGATTGAAGCTTCAAATCCTTCAGTGGAAACGAGTTTGTAGTATTGTTGTAATATGTTGAAGCTCTCTATCGTGGTCCTCTCCACTTTTCATATTTGTGGATAAAGGTTTGAGTGAGACCTTTCTTTCTTTTCTATTCATGACTAGTTATCAAATACTATAGATACAACAACCGACTAAGGTAAACATATATTTCCTTGCTAATGTTTCATCATGTTCCACAATGAAATTGATATGGTGCTATTTTTCATTTCATACGGAATTAGCACTTTCATTTTTATTATAATTTGAGTCTATTGTTCAATTATCATCACTCTTTAATTTTAAATTATTGAACTTTTATTGAATATATATAATCACATAGCTCTTTTCAAGATCTAGAAAACCATAAATTTGGTGACTTTGTCCTTAGATATACACACATACCAAATTGATCTTTCCACTTAGTTATCATAACTAATGTGACCACATTTCACATAGACCACATAAATGTAAATGATTTGGGACCTACAACCATGCCAAAATAGTAATAACCAACCAATCACACAACCCTTAGTACTACATATTCATATTTACATAGAATTTTGAGCATAGAGAACAAGTAAATAACTACATTAAACTATCCTACCCAAAATACAAGCAACACTAAAGATAAAACAAAAGCTTAATGAATATTGATCTAAAAATAATAATAATAATATGCTCAACAAGCTAACCTTATTGCACCATGGTAAGGTGGTTGTGCTCAATAACTATGGATAAGAGTTCCTTCCATAGTTTCATAAGGTTGAATTTCAAGGAGTAATGAAAATGTTCTAGGTTGGGGCCAATTTATAATTTTTTGTTCATAAGATTGGATGGATAAGATTAAAAGTGAAGATTAAGGGCTCAAATTGGTTGATACCTTTGGGGAAATGAGAGGATGACAGTTTTCCTCACATAATTGGTGGAGATGAATGGTAGAGGGATTGAGGGGAATTACTGGTGGAGATCCACTTGGGAAGATTGGATGAACAAGTGGTACTTGGAAGTACTCTATAGGGATGGGTCAGCCCTTGACCTTTGTAACATTTTCATAATCCTATCCTCTTATCTGTACAAAGGATCATACTTATGTACACCTTGGAGGTGAAGAGGAAAAACTACTTGACTATTCATTGATGTGCAGTAGGAAAATTTAAACAACATTTCTAATGATTACCTCTAATAGACATTGTAATAATGTATGCTAATATTCCCCCCTTATTATATTGTTTCTACTTGAGTACATAAAATATAAATTCATGAGAAAATATTTCCTTGAAGAACCAAATCTTGAATCAAATGAAACTCCATCAAACTATCTTGTGAACCTCAGAAGGGTGTAACATTGAACTTATTCCCAAGTTATTGGACTACAATTTTTTGGAACTCTGGAATCATATATTTCCAAATTATTCGATGATAATCCATATTGAGTTGCGATAGAGCTCCATCAAGTTGTATGATGAACTTCAAAGGGGTATAATTATTTCAATCATAGTGTAATAAAATGACTGGACATTAATCCATACCGAGTTCAGCACCAAATCCCTTACATGTCTCCAAAATTCAAACTTCACAATATGTGTAAATCCATCAGCATCAACAAGGAAAGTAGTTAAGAAGGAGAAAACACTTCTCATGCAAAGCACCATCTCAAAGTGAGAATCTAAGTTGAGATGATATAAATTTCTCCAACCTCTAGTACCACAAACCTCCAATGTGATGTCTCAAAGTACTAATCCATTCTTAGTAATATAAAAAAAAAATCCATCTAATGGCTCCTTATTCTCATCCTCAGTACAAACTAAGTTACCTTCACTTGATTGATCTTTGAGGTTTCTTTTAAGAATATCATAAATTGAATTCTACAAGACCAAACTGTGTGATCATTTTTCTTGTAGTAGAAACATGCGATTTCCCCTTTATTTGTACCTGGCCTTTTATTAATGCTTCATGAATATAATGCAGTCTCCTATTGAAAACCAAATTTTGTATAGAATTTATATTTGTTCTCTTTTAATCTACTAAATGGGATGAGATTATATCTTCTAAGGTTTGAGAAATTATTTGATTGAGCTTCAAAATAACATTATTAAATTTTGAAGGAAAATTATTTAATAATATAGCTCTAGCATCACCATCTTCTACTTGATCCTTGACTTTTGCTAATTGTCTCATGAGAGATCTCAAATTACTTATTTGATTTGACATTGCGATTTCATCTCCTATTTTGAACCTAAATAATTGAAGTGTTATGGAAAACTTTTGATTAAGTTCCTTTTCTCCAAAAAAATTATTCAGATCATCCCAAATTTCTATTAATGATTTTTATAAATATATATGTTGCAAGTACACTACTGGTGTTGTCATTGATGTCAACAGTTGTTGGTGTTGGTCATTGATGTTAATAGTATATATACGGTTGGTGTTGTTAAGTGATTATGCCAGTATGGTTGTGTTGTGATTTGATAAGAAGGTGTTGTGATGCTATCATCGGTGTTTTCATTGATGTCCTAATGGATAATAGTTGTAGTTGCAGTAGGTTCACTTGGTTTCCAAGTTCTTTTGAGAAAATTTGAATAAAATAGTGTGTAGTGTGATAGAGGTGTGTTCAATTTTGTGCTCCACATTTCTTCATGGTCGAAGATATGCTTATGCAGTTTGGATATGATGATCGAAGATATGCTCATGCATTAGTGTGATAGAGGTGTGTTTAATTTTGTGCTCAACATTTTTTCACGGTTGAAGATATGCTTATGCGGTTTGGATATGATGATCACATGTTTTAAGAGGTTTTCTATCCAAAGTTCTAGGTTTTTGATCTGTATAGTCGTAAAATTGCACCCCTTGCAATTTCACATACATTGTTGCATCTGCTTCAGTGTCCACTCCCTTAGCATCTTGAGTAGGCTAATTTTAGCCCCTGCATTAGCCACTTTCCCTTCAAAAGATGCTTAACACCCCATTTTAGTAGTGTCCTTCGTGCGTCCGCTCTGCATCAAACCTTTGGCTTTTCCTATTCTTTTCATTTTGTAGTGTGACGTGTTCTGACACTAGTGCGCCGCGTGGATTTTTGTGTGCTACGCTAGCATCTTGTGACATTTCAATGCTCAAACAACCATTTTCGTGCATGTTTTCCACTTGTCACCCCCTTTGGTTGATGGTAATGGCTCAAGTTGGATTGTAATCGCCCAGGAAGCTTCTTTTTGCTTCCTCTCTCTTCTTAAATTCTATCTTTTCAATTCGAATGGCCCTCTAGCTCCATTCTTCCAAGTGCTTCTAGCTCCACTCTAGCTTCATTCCAACTTTTAGCTTCCTCTTCCACTTCATGGCACCACCCTGTGCAACATTCTGAAGCTTTCACAAGCACATTACCATCTTGGCTCTTGCAGCTCTATTACTCTCCTCATTTGGATACCTTAATACCGCGATTCCTCTCCCTTGTATCTCATGCCCGCCAGGCATCTTGGGATTCCACATCACCTAGCTATTTCATTTTACTTTGTGATCTGGGTTCTCCTCCTCGAGTGGTAAATTTCTTTTTTGTCACCTCGTTTTGTCCCGTGTTCTCTCCTCCTCAAGTGGGGTTTGCTTTTATCACTCATGCTTGGTGGTGCAGGTTCTATTCCTAGAGTGGGTTTTTCTTTTGGCACATGCTTTATCCATTTCGGTTCATCTCTCTCTTTCTATCTGGCTTTCCGTGGAGGTGGGAACACTGAAATGGGGGTTTGACTGAGGAAAACCCCTATACAACCCCAACAATTTCTCCAGATATTATGCATCTAGGTTTTGAAGACATTCACGCACTGGAGGTTTCATCACTTGCATGGTTGTGAGCGTTTTTCTATCTCTTATTCTCTTACTTTATCATTCATTCTTTACTTGGCTTCAGTACTATCACTTTCTGTTACTTTCCTGTATTCTAGAAGTCCTTAGCAATTAGAAAAGAAGTAGTCACTTTGTCACTTTCTATGATAATCTTTCTTTCTCTGATGCGTATAAATCGTAATGCACCTCGCTGATGTCGTCCTTTATTTTAGATCTTATCCGGTTTGTCTAGAAATATTTAGGACACACTCTTTCAGTTCTAGAATTCTAGCATTGTTGTTCCTTGCTTGAGGAGTTTAGGGTGGATTGGCCATTGAAGTCTTTGAATGAGGGAACTTCAAGTGAGTGTGAATCCCCATACTCTATTTTTGTGAACGACATGAAGGAGTGTTACTAGAAAAGCTAGGAGAATTTGTTACCCTACTTGGCGGGGTTATGACTTTTGACTCGGTGCGGGAATTAGGAACCATTTGCAGCATTGGAAGGTAATGGGGCTTCAGTTCGGTCCTCGTGCACGGCCATCCAATTTTAAGGACCGGACACAGAGTTTCGCTAAATTGCTTGAGAGACCTCTACATAAAACCTGGAATTACCACTAGGGCGAGAATACTTGAAAAGGTAATCGTAATAGATTTGATATCTTCTTATTAGTTCAGTGTATGTCGATTTTGTTGAAAATGTTAAGTGATATTCTATTTCGTACCTATGATGGTGACCTAGATTTCCACTTTTGTTGCCCTTTAATAAAAGCTTGATATCTTTACAGTCCTTCTCATGAAAGTCCACTCTTGCTTAAGGGATATTTTTTATTTACCAAGAGATGGGAATCATTGATGCTTTCTTAATGTTACTCTACCTTCTATTGGATTTCCAATGCACTCTACTTCTAGAATGATGATTGCGTTTTAATGAATGATGAATCATCTTTTGTTAAGTCACTCTCTTCGGTAATTACATTGGCGGGCGTGAATCTCCTTCCACATTTGATCCTGTTTGGATCGATGTTGACAATATGTAGATTGAAATAATTATTCGACTAGTTGTGATGATTTTGTAAATATAATCTATCTCTGCTGCCCCTAAAAGGCCTAAGAGACTAGTCATTTACGTGACTCCAGCTAGTCCTTCTCCTAAAAGGATTTTTTCTCTTAATGGTGTTCTAGTAATAGTGAGAAGGGAATGTTCTACAACTATGACATGACAAGTAGTTGGAGAGTCGTTTATGGGATCATTGGATAGCAATTATTGCAATCAAAATGATACTTGCCTAGTATTTCTTTCAAGGTATGACACTCATCACTACGATGTCTAAGAACATGTGCGATGATATGCACAATGTGGAACATTGGAATCTTTAGGATATATCACCAATCTATTCGTAGGTAGTAATAGTATGAGTCCTTTGTTTAAAAGTATTTGTAATTTCCTTTCCCATTCAAGAGGTGGACAAAGAGGAAACTTGAGTTTTTGAAACTTCTAAGGCCTCTTGCATTTGCTAGATTCACCCTTTTCTCGAATTGAAGGAGGACCAAAAGTGATCCTCTCATCCTTGTCATTGTTATCAATCAAGGGTTGCTCTCTAGGAAGGACATTCAAGTCGGGAGGGGAGTTAAAGATCACTGTGCCATCATCATGAAGCCTCAGATATTCTCTAGGAGGCTTCAAGTTATGAGAGGGACCTAGATATCCTAACCCCATTGTGTTTTCATCTTTTGGATGTTTCTCTAAGAGTTGATGAATTCCATGTTCAGTTGTTGTGTCACATCCTTTTTTTCTCAAGATTGTGAAACCTTTGCCATATGTTTCTTCAAGGTTGATCGGAGTATTTGTTACTTTATTATCATAGAATGGTTGAGTGGTTGTTTGTTTAGAAGAACTAGTTTCACCTTGTGTAGGGAACTTAGGTTCAATTTTGTTTTAGGATGTAAGTAACCAAACATTTGAAGAGGTGGTACTATAGGAAGGTCTTGTTGTTTCATGGATGAATAAAAGGATGCATTGGACTCAAGGTTGTGAAGGCAATCATTGAGGAACTTATTCACGCTATCATCATCTTCTCCAATGATTTCAACATCATGAGGAGGGCATGCATTAAGAGTTGAGTGAGCATGCGTGAGTTCAATTTCATTAGGATCAATTCCAAAGGCACAACTTGACATGTCAACTAAGGATTTCAATGGCATCCAAAGCTTATTAAAAAACATATCCATGATGCAAATTTTTAGATTGCACAAGATGAACTAAATGCAAGAAATTAGATGAAATAACAAATATGGAAACAGAAACAAAAAGATAACAACATAAAACAGAAATGCAGAGAATGAGCTAGAAATGACAAAAAATGCAGTGTAGAATATGCAACTAGACTAAATCGCCTAGGGTGGTGAATGAGTCCAGGTAGTGATTCTTTTGCAAATTTTTAGAATTTTTGAGGTGGCTTCTATGCCTTTCAAATTTTTTGATGTAGGTATAATATGAAAATGCGGAATTTTAGCAATTTTTAATGAAATGAAATGCAAAAATGCAAGCTAGATGAGCTTTTCACTAATGCAAATTTGAAAACCCTAGAATGCAAATTAAACAATGCAACATGAAATGAAACGTAAATGTAAGTTATTCCTAGGATGTAAATGCACTTGAAATTAGAAATATGATGTTCTTCAAGTCAAGTTCACCAAAATGAACCAAATAATTTTGGAATGGGGGCTCTGATACACTTCTAGGGTTTTGCACCTAAAAGGAGAGAGATATCCGAAAGTCTTAATGGCTCACTCAAGAATATTCCCTTGAGATTCCAATGCAAAGATGATTGAAATCTATCTAAGGGGAATTTACTAGATGCAAAGAACTGATAAAAGAGATTAACTATTAATGAAAAGCTAATGAAATGCAACATGATTGAAAACATATTGTGATATGCAAAATGACCTAAAAATGCAAGTAAATTGCAATAGAAATTAATGAGTTTGAAGATGTGTGCCTGGAAACTGGAAAGTGATGGAGAGGAATTCTAGAATCCTATAGAAGGCACTATTAAAGCCCACTAGGACTCATACACCAAGCTGGACGACTTAGTCCCATTTCAGGAAGATTCTGCCATAATGGGTTTCAGACAATTGGGTACTCAAAACTGCAAAACCCTATGTTTTGGGTCTAGTAGTGGGACTCACACGCCAAGCTGGGTGACTTAGTCCACTTCCAGATTTCAATAAATTCAAAAGTGTAATCTATAGCTCTCGGTCTGCACTTCAACTCCTAACAGGCTTTGGGATCTGAAACTGCAGAATTCGACCTGTAAGTGTTTTCCAAGCTTCTTTTAGGGCTTTGACTACTTTAAATGACTTTGAAAAATGGTTGACAACATTTCACACCTTGATATTTGAAAAATATGCACACTAGACCTACAAAACACATGCAAAGAGGGGGGAAAATTGTTGAGGATTAGTGAATAGGGGTTTTCCTTGGCCAAACCCCGGTTTGGTAATTAAACCCTTGAAAATGAAATTAAATGAAAAGAGAATTATGGATGAACAACATGCAATTCCACAACTCACCCGAACCTTGAAGTAGAAATATGAAGATATGCAAGTGGAAGCTCCCATGGATGTAGACTTGAGAATGCTTGAAAATGCCTAAAATACTTAAGTGAATGAATGATAATTGCTTGAATGTTTGTGTGAATGAATGGGGGTGAAATTAGAGGAAAATCCCTATATTTATACTTTATTATGCAAAATTTTCCAAAGATACCACATGACGGGCGGACCTTAGGTCTTGGAAAATAATAACCTGCCATAATTTTGAATTTATTTTGATTTTTGAGCCAGAGGGGACTCATTCATCCCTAGTGGCGAATGGGTCCCACTTAGGCATTTTAAGTGGGTGTCCGAAATTAAGCGTATTAGTTGATGTTTATCAAGATTATTTTCAAAAATACACTTAAGTAAGGTCTATAAGTGTAAAATGGGGCCAATTAAAACATAAGAAAGGGTCAAATTATTGATTAGAAGCCTAGAAAAGCAGGAAAGTTTGTTACAACACTTTACAACACTTTGAAATAAGGCTTGATGAATGATAAAAAGAAGCTTTTTAGGTGAAATATATTAATAAGGTCCTAGAAAAGCATGAATGTGTGTTACAACACTTCACAACACTTTTGCTTGCAAGGAATCATAAAATTCTTATTAATACAAGAGGGTATAAGACCTAATGTTAATGCGTTGACCACATTACACAATTAAATCATGGAAAAACTAGGCCGACATCGAGAAGAAGGACCCAAATGAGCGTGAAAATGTCCAAAGATACATTTTTCTATGCTACACAAGGAAAACCCCTATCCACTAACAAAACAACATTTGGGTATGTGCAGGATCACGATGGGACAAAAGTGGTAATTTGATGGGTATGTGTGGGGTATGTGGCTGACGACTTTTTTTTTTTACCAAAAATTGATGAAATTAAAAGAGTTTTTAAAGGAGATTATAAACTTTCCACCAATATAAATTATGCTTTACTTTGAATTTAATAAATAATTATTATTCATTTTCTATTTGAATTATGACTTAAGTCCTAATTGATAGGCTGATTGAAAAACATCTATAGCTTTCAAGCGGTATCACATTTTTTTGAATCAAAATATGCTTCACATACTATACAAGTTAAAAGGAAAAAATTAGATTTGTGAAGGTTTGTTAAGTTAAGGTGTTAATTGAGACATCTGATTTTTTAATATCTTTTAAAGTTGTAATAAAAATTCATAATTAAATTATTTGATTTGAAAAATTACAAAGATATATACATTGGACATGGAGTCCTCTACTTATATCTAAATATTGTAAAAAATAATATTATCATTTTTATTGTAGTTGGGTGAGCCGAGGAGAGACACCTACTTCTTATTTCTTCACTTGAAATTTAGCTGCTACTGCATTGGAAATTTCAAATTTTCTGCAGTCTAGTTTTATTGTTTTTCCGATTTAAACCCTAGTAGTTTAGAAACTACATTTCGAGAGATTTTCAGATTCTATTCTTACATATTTTGAAATAATATAGATAACTTATTCAAATGTTTCACGTCGAGTTACTAACTCTGATTGGTATTTTGAATTTTTTACCATACATGTAAAATTTTATTTTTCCATGATGATGTACATACCCATTTCCTCTCTTTGATGTGATTTGCATATTTTAGGTTGCAGATTATCCATTTGAGAGGAAATATTGGAGAAAAGTTTGTGACATACAGAGATACAGCTTCTTATGAGAGTTGCAATTCAATGTCTCAGACTTGGAGATTTGGTAGGAGAGAAGCTACAAGAGAACCTAAGAGGATATCACAGTTTCAGATCAACCCTGATACTGGGACTAAATTGCCACTTGTGGTGTATGAGTCATAGTATACTTGATTTTAGGTATTTCCATCAGATCCTGAGTTACCAGTTCCAGATTCCAGTTTTTGTTAGAAACCCTAAATTAGGACTAAATTTCCCCTATTGGTGTATGAGTCCTAGTGTGCATTAAAAGTCAATATTTTTGGGATTTTAGACCCTCATTTAAGTCTCTTTAATGTCCAAGTGCACCTCCATTTATCTCTAGTTTACTGTTCTGATTTGAGTTCATTTCTAGGTCATTTACTTAGGCCTTGCATATCATTTACATTTCTTGTCTTTCCAAGCCCTAGCTTGGTGGTGAACCCCGTTTTAGTCTTTAATCACACCCCTAGGACAGCGTATTGTAGATCTATTTCCCTCATTCCATTCCTAGATTGAGATCTCTAAGGTTTCCTTGAGTGGAACTTGTAGGAAATTGGTTGTTCTATCTCCCTAATCATAAAATGACAATTTTCTAGGTTTCACACATGACCACAACAATCATGAGGTAGACTATGCAAATTTTATGCAATCATGTAAAAATGTTAAATCTTATGTTGTGCTATTTTTGGCTCCCTTAAGAGTGTTTTGGTGATCTTCCAATAATTTTTTTGGAGTGTATTGGATGTGCCCCATTGAATCCCTTTAACAAGGATTGTTCTATTATGTCTTGTTTCTTTCTTTTTAGGAAAAATTTAGTCTTTATATGTCTTCATTGAAGCTTCAAATATTTAAATAAATTTAGTTCTTTAAATACTTAAATGGCAACAAGGCTCTCCATGGTGGTCCCCTCCACATTTCATATTTCTATAATGATGTAGTATTATTGTGGATAATGGTTTAAGTGAGACCTTTCTTTTTTATTCATGATTAATTATCAACTACTAGAAATATAATGACCAATTTAGGTACACATATATTTAATTTCCAATTTTTCATTATGTTGCACATTGAGATTGGTGTGGTGTTATTTATCCTTTCATGTAGAACTGTTGTTTAATTTTCAGTAACATTTGAGTCTATTGCTCAATTATTGGGTCATTGGTGGTAACTATCTAAATTTTATTAACAATATTTCCCCATTCTTCTTGCTTATATCTTATTTTTTTAATTTTTTATATATATTTTGAGAGCTAATATTTGAGAAAGTTGTTGAGGGTTATGCTTGTATGGATTCAAATGCATATGTAGTTCAATGTAAATTTTATGAAATTATCTTTGAGACTATAAAATTGTTTCATATAATTATTTTTCCATATAATTTATTGTTATTTTATGATTAAATTCTTTAGGTATTACATAGTGAACTAGCAAACTATGTTTATTGGCAGAAATCTTTTATGAGGCCTTATTTCCTAGATATAGTTTTGATTAAAATCTAGTCATCTTATGTTCCTCTATTCATATGATTTAGAAACATGGCATAACATTTTATGCTTTAGGGATTTCATACACATCCATTTTTCAAGGATGATTATTTTCAATGTATCATTTTATAATTTTATTTTATTGATACAAAATAGCAATTTTTATTATATCTCTCATTTGTGAAATATTTTCTGACTTTGATTGACAAAATTTGATACATATCAACTCACCATTACTCTAGTAGAAACTATGCGTTGGTTAAGAATATCTAGTTATTATCTTTGTATTGAAAAATATTCTTAATGTTTGACGTGCCACACATGCACTCACATTAATGATTACAATATTTTAGATGCTATTTAAATGCTTAGATTGGATCAAGGTCTATAAAACCTGGGTGTATTTGTTCCATCCTATCATATTTAATAAGTCAACCCAGAAGAAGACTTGACTGCGTTATTAAAAAAAACTGTACTACAAAATTTTGGTGATTCATAAGTTTGATTTGTTTTTATCATACAAAGTATATTGAAACATAAATTGTTTAGTTTAAAATTATCATTACGGTAGATCAATTGGAAAAATAAATTATGGTGGGTCAAAATAGTATAATTTAAGCATCACTAAGTGCGTAACTTTCAACCCCTTTTTGAGAAAAGAGAAGTAAATAACTTTTAGTTGATTTATTCTTGTAGATATAATGTCAAATGACAATAAATGCATTTTTCAGTCAAAATATACAACCTTTGTAATTCATTCCTTTGCTTTGTCTTAATATGTCATGTAAATACTAAATCTATCATATAAGATTCAAGGGATCACAGGATGGAAGACCATTTTTATCTATAGTTGGCTACTCACTTAGAGATTAGATAAAATACTTGAGTATAACTTTTTGTAAGCATACTGTGTTTTATTTTCTTGTTTAATTTTTAGGTTTTTAGCTTTCTTTACATATTAGTGTTTAGGGTTGTGTTCCATATTTCATTTCTCGTTTTAAAATTTTATGGGGATTAGTTGATTGGCGGAGTTTTTTCTTCCACCTTATGACTTGTAGGCAGAAGGAACATCTTCATGATTAATTAATGAATATAAATAAATTTTTGAGTAAAAATATGTTTGATTAATGTGTGTGTATAGTTGAACATTAATTGATAATATAACTAATGCTATAAGTACAAGGAATTAAAAGGAAAATGGCCATTATAATTGAGAAATGATGCATTGTGCTCATACTATATTGGTTATTTAGTAAGACATATTGAGTGGTGAATTTTTGTGTAGTCATCTCTAGTAACATGATTAAGAGGTAATGCATCTCTAGATGATAAAAGGTGGTGGAATAAATCATTGGGTGTATAGTACTTGTAGTTGTTGGATCTTTAAAATTTCACTTTAAATCAAAGAATAATTTCCAATGTATATTTTGGGATCCAATTTTTTTTATTTAATATCTATTGGTATATTAGATTCATGTCAATTTGAATAATCTATTAGTTGAAAATATATATTATTCAAAAATTGAATGTAATTTTATCAAATTTTATAAAAATAATCAACATTATACAAACCATTTTACATGTATAAATTTTAGTAGATAATATTATTTTAGTAGCATGGATTATTTTCCTGAGCTTGATTCTAAAAGTATATGCTCACAAAATTTATATACAAATATAGCATGGAACGTGTAACTTCATCTAGTTTAATTTTTTGTTTTGTTTTGCTTTGTTGGATGTTCATAATTTATTCCAAGCGCTCTTTTTGCTACAGGCTAGTATTATACTAATAAAGATCAATTGACTTATCAACTTAAACTGCCATATCAAGGTCCCATAGATTAATATTTAGAAAAATTAAGAGAAAAGTCAAATGTCCAATTCAGTCACTACAATTTTTAGTCATCTATAAGAAAAAAACTATTGTGAGATTATGCAAGAAATGGATTGCCTCTTCTTTTTCCCTTTTTTAAAATTGACCTGGGATGGCACACGTCAACTGACACCTAGATAAAGATGTATATTTAAAATTTGTAGATTTCCACTATAGCAAGAAATTCTAAGCTTTTTTATTATACAGTCCCCCATCCAGCATTTTTGTCAATCGACGGTCTGATCTAGCTGCTCAGGAGTGTTCGATGGCTCCATATATCCTTTGATTTCTAAATAATCTCTCTGCTAAATTTCATTCTAATTTTATTATTCTCAAACATGAACACAAACTTAACCTGAACCTTATTACTTAAGTTTCAATCTTGAAAATTGGAGCTGTGAAAAGTAGCAGTAGCAGTGAAGACTGGAAGAGAATAATTTATATTGCTATTTTACCAGTGCAGATTATACAACATAAAAGTTAAATTAAAAGCATCTCTCATATTTTTTAGAAGAAGAAAATGATTTTTTTTTCGACTGGCGTATCAGTGTTACAGGACATATGAGCCTGAACGTTGGGTTTCCCATACGCTGCCCTGTTTTATTGTTTGCAGCAGTTAGAATTTGGAATATAGCTTGCGCAGTTGGTACATGCTGGTAACCTCTCCACAACTTGGAACAGATAACTAGTTGCTCTGTTGTAGCTAATATCTGCATTTGTATTTACATTAGTCTTAAGGTTGTATCGCGCAGAAACTTGCAGGGAAAACATAACGGCTAGAAGAAGAAGCACTGTCATGGTTCTCATAAACATTGATCCTGCCATATTTGCTGCTGGAGAGCGTCCTTAGAAAAGAAAATTGTTCGCGTTGAATAACTCGGCACAAGGAAAAGCTGGGTGGATGGGAGATGGTGAAATGTGATGTACTGGAGGATCAGTAGAAGATGGAATATAATTTCATGCCGACTAGAATATATAATGCAATAAATTTAGGAAGTCACGGATAGACAACGATCCGAATTGTTGACTATTGTAATTCGTAAAAGGACCCATTCAAAAGTTTGAACTCACACAATGGCGGGTTAGAGTCAAAAGGATTTATAATATATGTATAAAATCTTGTTGAAATGGTCATAAACTTTAGAAGGTAAGAAGTTACCTTGTTGATAAATATGTTGCAAGTCAAAAGGATTTTGTTGTTATATTATTAGGGTAGTAAGGTGTATGCATTTTATTTAAATGTCATTTAATTTAATGATCAAATAATTAAATAGCAGTCATTATACATCATTCAAATCAAAAGGTGGTAAATATTTGCCCTATTTTTATTGGTCAAAATATAATTTTTGACTGCTAAACTGGTTTATGTTTAAGCATGGTCAATGGAAAATGTGTGGCCAAATTTTTGGTTTACCTTTGATTTGTTATTTTCTATTAATCCATGTTATTTTCTCATTTAAGGGGATGTGTTATGTGTTGTTACATGTTTCATTTAGCCCATTCACATGGGATCTATGTGAAATAGACCTAACCTCAGCCATTTATTGAAACTATCTTCCATGTAACATGCACCATGTTGCCATCTTCTATATATTAGTAAATCTTAAATACATGTTTTAGCTATCAATCCTCTAAATATAAAATCAAAGATTGTTCTCTCATCACTTACAAACTGAACTGGCCTTCAAGCTAGTGTATGAACCATTTAGTTATGTAGAAACATTTTGATTAATGTTGGTAGCCAAAAGGTGGCTATAATGGGCCCAATAAAAGCCATAAGCTCAACAATGTTGAGAGTCGTAATAACTTGTCTTCTAGTGTCTCAACTATAGTAGCTCATTTTCATCATAACACTACTAAAACCACAAGTAAATATTGTTTTTGCAATCAAAACCCTCCTACGCTCCCAATAAACCTTGTAAAGAATTTGCTAGGCCGTGTTATTTTAGAACTCCATTCTTTGTGAGTTCTTTATTCCATGCAAAGTTGATGGTTCAAATTAATTCTATGCTAAGGGAAATTAGGCACACATGTAGACCTCTTGGTGAGGTTGAAGTAGGCAATTTATTCATAAAAGCGACATGTGTAATTTGAGAGTTCTCTCCTGAAATTTATATTTGGTTTATGTAAAATAGTTTCTTTGCATTGTAGTGGTTGGGCTCTGAGGAAATGTCATTGCAGTTGTTCTTCATGAAATACAAGCCTCTCAAATTTATAATTGGTTTATGTGAAATAGGTTATTTACATTGCAGTGGTTGGTTTCCTAGGAAACGTCACGACACTTGATCTTCATTAAATACATCTCGTAGAATGTTAGCAATAAAATATACCCAAATGCTATAAACTCTCTATGTAAGATATTTAATAGATATTTGGTCTTCTAGGTAGTCTTTGTCTTTGGGGGATCAAACTTATCAACTTTCATCTATCAACTATGTCTCATGTCATGTGGATGGGTAGTATTTATTTTAACATCAACCCTAACCAACAAGGATATGACTCATATACTAGAGTGCTATTGGTGCATTTCAAAACAAATGAATTAAATCTCCAAACATTGTTAATACTTAATAATTATGTGATTCAAATAAAATGTCTTTCCTTTGACTATGGCTTACAAATGAGTTGTTTAAGTAGTACTAGATCTTTAGTTATTATTTGAATATGGCTAAGTTGGTATTTCAAGACAAGGAAGGCCACATACAAATGAGATGGATAACTAGTGGAAGGTAAGAAATATTCTTTATTAGCAATAAATTAGGCCTTTATGATATCAATATTAACTATCAAAATATATATTCTCTTTGTTGCATATGACACTATAGTTACATAGTGGTTAAACTTTTTATTAAGAAGCTTCTTAAAACTAAATTTGATACATCAAATTTCTTTTTAAACACATTACTCACTCATTAGACATCCATATTGGCTCACCTCTTATTTTTTTGGAATCTTATGCCATATTTGAAAGGTGATAAAAGGTTAACTACTCAGTGGAATAACAAGAATAGTCACACTACATATGTCTATTAAGTATGTTTGTGTTAGCATATTACATTGCTTGTGGTTATACAATTCTCCCTATAGTTACAGACATAGTTACAGTTGGAGTAACTGTATCCATTCCTATATAAAAATGATTCACTTACATTCAATAGATAATCGACTATTCATCGTCTTCATATGGTATCAAGTAGGCGATGATAAATAAAAAATTCTTGGCATTTGATATAAATTAGATGGCTCTAGAAGAATTCGCTGTCAACAATTCACTAATGGAAAGTTCACCATCAATAATTCATCGCAAGAAAATTCACCACCGTGACAAATTCACCTCAAGAAAAATTCACCGTCAGCAATTCACCACCGTAATTCATCACCGGAAAATTCACCACCATGAAAAATTCACCGCCATGACAAATTTACCGCCATGACAAATTCACCTCAAGGAAAATTCACCACCAACAATTCACTACCATGGCAACCAGAAAATTCACGACCAACAATTCGCCACAGAAAAATTCATTGCCATGAAAAATTCACCTCAGGGAAAATTCATCACCAACAATTCATCGCCATGGAAAATTCATTTCATTGCATTAAAAGTTTGCGATTAATTTTCCAAATGCCAAATTAGCTATGTGCAGGGAAAGGAAGCATGACATTGAAATCTGTAGTGAACACATGAGGTAGGGAGGTGTTGAGGGACTCAAACTCCAACTAAGCATAGGTTTTTGCCAAGGGTGAGAAGCCATTTGATTGCATTTGTTGTGCGAGAAATTTGAATGCATTTGAAGAGGATTTTATACGTCGCACTTGGCCTTTGTTATGTCAACCAAAATGGTAATGCTA
>VDFB02249458.1:0-26484 GCA_007258455.2 Sequoia sempervirens
TCTTCCTCAAGGACATCCATCTCAAGAGTAGCCTTTGAGATAGGCACTATCAGAGTAGATGTCAGCATATTAGAAGATAAGGAAGGAATTTTTTTTTAAAAGTTGCAACCGGGCCTCAACCAAGAGCTTCCAACTCACAAAGGTGTATAGCATCAAGGTTAGCCTTGATTATAACTACTTTATTATTAGTAAAAAAAATTATTGAATGATGCAAGGTAGAAGTGACTGCTCCTAAAGCATGAATCTAGGGTCTTCCCAAGAATATATTATAAGGTAATTGTCATGGAATAACATATACCAAGGTGGTTATGGTAACAGGTCTCAATCTCAAAGGAAATATTATCATGCCTAAGGCTTATTGATTGTTGTTATCAAATCCATGAATGTATTGTAGTAACAGAAAAAGTAGCCTTTTTCTTGTTTGCTTGGATATTTGACATTAAATTTGAACTAATGGTGTCTTGGAGTAGTGTTGTAATGTGTTGTACACATTCACACTATTTTAGGACCTTTATTTGACTAAAACATGCCTTAATTGGTCCTTTGCAAGGGTGTTGTAAAGTGTTGTAACACACTTTCACGCTTTTCTAGGACTTATTTGCTTAATTAAGCTTAATGTTCCCCTTTCTAAATAAAATAAACATAATGTGTACCTTGTTTAAGTGTGTTAAAGTGTTTTAAGGAATTTTCACACTTATCTAGGTGGTCTTAATTAATTGAGGTTAATTGGAGTTATTAACCCCCTTTTTAGGGCTTAATTTTGACACTTCCCAAGGATCTTTACTAACAATCATAAATTAAATAAAAAATTATTTCATTGGGAGAAATTTGGTCCTGGTAAGTTGAGCTAGGACCCATTAACCCTTGATGGTGAATGGGTCCTCCCTTAACAAGACCCCCCTTTCTCAATTGATCTAGAATGGGTTTTTGGCCTTCTTTCAGCTCCTCGGTGCTTGGTCCTATAAACTTAGCCAAGACCCATTTTTCTTTGGTGGAAAATGGGTCCTCCCTTAATGAGACCCCTATTTTTGAATTTCATTCTAGCGAGAATTTAATTATCTTCTTTCTAGATCTGGTGTCAACCTTAGTTCTTTCAATTTCGGGATTAATCTCCCAATTTAGTATAAATAAGGGGTTAATTCACCTAGTTTCATTCTAATACTCTCAAGAATTCAAGTATTCAAGTGATCAAGAATTATAGAGCATTTCAAGATCATTCATAAGGCATTTCAAGGTAGATTTCAAAGGTTTATTGCAGCAATTCAAAATCATATGATCATGTCAAGGGTTTAATGCATTCATGTGTGTCGAGCTAAGATTGTGAGTGTAGCATTGAAGATCTATTTGCAACTATTGTTCACATCATTTCTAAGGGTCCAAGAACTACATTCTTCATGGCCACTCCATGATTGTTTGCAAATTTTATTCACATGACATAATCCAAGGTGACATCATTCACATTATTTCATGTTTGGTAACTCCATTTAAAAGTGTTTCATCATTGGTTTAATTACCTGCAAGGGGTTTAGAGGCAGGCCCCATTATAACAATCAACTTTAAGGTTTTGCACTTCCCATGAGTGTATACACCAGTTACTCCAGGACAGGAAGATTCAAGGATTGAACAGAAATTTGAACAAGTTGGAAGAGGTATCATTCATGATCCAAGATCTGGAAGAGCTCTACAAAATTGAATGTGACTTCGGAACTTCTGTGAGGGGATTTCAAAGAGTGATATGAGCATCCAAGGTATACCGATAAATTAGTTTTTCCTAAAACCCCTAAAAGGACCCATTGCCAGGAGGTGAATGGAGTCCTCCACACCAATAAAAAGCAGCTTTTAACAAAGCTACACAACGCATTCTCTAGAAGCATACCCATAGTTTCTACAATGGATAGGTTGGAAGCTACAGTTCATTATTAGCATCTTATTTTGCATAATTTGAGGTGATTTGAGCTTGGAAAATAGGTGATCCATCACATTGTTCATACATTCGGTGGACCTATTTTTCACCAAAATCATGTATAAAGAAGAAGCAACAAGAGAAGATGGATCAATTTTAATTTTAGGTAACAAATTAATGCTACATGCATCGAGTGTCGAACCGGTATCAACGAGAGCATGTCTAATTCCAATATCATTAATATTAATTATTATCATTAGAGGATCTCCTTGCTTCTACACTTCCAGTGGTGGGAGTTCATGTGAATAGAACATAATATTTGGCGAATTGGCACAAATATGAGCTATCAATGTATTAACATTTGTTAGCCTAGTGGAAGAAGGCAAGAGGAACTTTTGCAATGATTCCTAAAGCATACCTTGGTAAACTAGAGTAGTTTGAAGAAAATCTCATAGTGAGATCTCGGTGGGAGTAGCAAAAAATTTATCTACAAGATCATACTCACCAGGTGCCTTAGCTGAAGGTTTAGATGCTTGAGGGAGACTTGGTTGAGAAGGTGGTAAAGAAGTAGGTTGATTAACATTTTGTTGATTCCTTCTAGTATTGTAAGTATGGGCTGCCACTCTATAAGAGGGAGCCTTAGATTGCATTAATATCTTTTAAATTTATGGCATGTCATTCATGATAGGAACCCCACAAATAGAATAAATTATTTTAGGAGATGAGCTATCTAGAGTCATATAAATGATAGGTCCCTTAGGTCTTTGAGGGGCAGTAAAGACTATGACTATATTCATAGACTCTTTGACTTGTGTAGGAGAAGAAGGTTGTGATGAAGAAGTTTGTTTATTATATTTGTGGATAGAAGGAGATGCCTCTAATAAATCATCTAGGGCATCATCTAACATATCAAAATCTTGTTTATAAAAAGTGTTGTCAAAAGCATTAAAGTTTTGTCAAAAATAAAAAGATCCAACATGATTTGTTTCACATCAGGTTCATTAAAATGTAAAGGAAGGGATTTTCTACTCTTGATTCTCAAGAAAAATAGAGTCTAGAAGGAGAAAATAGACCTTGATTACCTCAAAGTACAAAGCTCAAGTGAAAAAGTATAAAATAAATAATTTCAAAATAACTTGATTAAATAAAATGCTAAACTATTAGATACAAGGATGATAAAACTACTAATTAATAGAAACTAATATAAAATTACATGATACAGATTGTGAAAATAGAAATCTCAAAACTTATAGATTATGCCCCTAGAAAGACAAACCCTCAGCAATCCAAGCTAAAACCCTAGCAAACCTTGTGCAAACTTCGATAGGAATTCAGATCTAAGAGGAAATCCCACAATAAATGCTCCAGATTTCCATGCCAAACCACCACATTAATGAGCACACAAAATGTAAAGAAAACCTCCATGAAATCTGCATCAAATCATGACAAAGGATGAACCCATGACAAAAAGGAAGTGGGCAACACATAAAGAGGCATGGACACCATCCCCTCTTAATGGGAGTAGGTAGAGATAACTCAAGACCCCTACCATCCTTCAAAATTCAAATCTGGTAACTAAGAGAGAAGCAACAACATTAATGGCACCATCGACAAAAAATGTGCCAATCACGACTATTATCAGGACTTTGGGCTCGAAAGGAAAGAATTTTAGAGAATTAAATGTTCCATCAGACCGAAAACATTGCTCTCGGACATCAAGCTTTATTTTTTCTTTATACCTCATACCCATCGAAATTAGCAATTCAGACATCACATGTCAGGATTGCTTCATGTAGCATGTAGAAAGGCATTGGGCATCGGGCTGGAGACTTTCACCTTGTTACCATCGAAGATCGGGTTGGAGGTCTACTGCTTACTATAGAACAAAGGCAAGGTGTAGGAGGGAAGGGTGACACTCGATGACTAAAAGAAGCAATCGAACATCAGGGGTCAAGGAAGTGGCTTACTACTTACCACAAAGTGGAAAGAGGGAAGAAAGAAACATGAGACCCGAAGTCTAAAAGCTAGTCGTCGGAGGTTGAGGGTCAAGCGGAGGGCTTACCTCTTACCAAAAGAAACAAGAGGAAGTAAGGAGGAAAGGGGAAAAGGTAGGAAGGAGTTTGAAAAATAAAATCACTTGATAGCAGCACGCTAGAAACAAAGAGAGGGGAGTTTTGGGGTCAGGAGTAAAGGATTGCCTGAAGAGTGGAGGGAGAAGAAGGGGAAACGGGGGTCAAGAAGCATTAGGAGGATTCGCACATCCATTTTCAGGGTGAGAGGTAAAGGGGAAGCTCGATCCCCGATGCTCGAAAGGCTAACACTTTTTCACCTTTCGAAGAGCATTTATGAGATTGGGGGTCAAAAAGGATGTAGGGAAGAAGGCAAGCAAAATCTTGACACAGCAAAAAATTCATACTTAGCCAATTTTGGGATTTTGCAAATGGGTCACTTATTACAAGTCAGCAAGGGAATAAGGAAAATTACCAAAGGAACACAAACATGACACACCATTAGGATTTCTCAGATCAGCTACAATTAATGGGTATCACAAGGGGGTGGCACAAGTTAAACATAGTGCCACCAGGACCTTAAACATTTAATCCTTGAACTAATCTCATTCTCAATCATAGCTCTAAAAATTTTGAATCTTTCTAAAGCTTGATATTTATCTTTAAGAAAAGTTACCCATGTCATTCTTGAATAATCATCAATTAAAAACATGAAATACCTTTCTCCATTGATGCTTTTGGTTCTTGTTGGTCCTCAAAGATCTATAGGTATCAACTTCAGGGGTTTAGAAGTTGAATATTCTTTTTTCCTAAACCTAATCCTTATTTTCTTTCCTTCAAGGCATTCTTTACAAAATGTACTTGTTGGTTTTCCAAATCTTGGCATATGCCTGACTACATTCTTCTTATTGACTTTCACAAGATGGTCAAAGTTAATATGAGCCATCCTTTTGTGCCACAACCAGCTTTCATTAATTTTCCCTAATAGACATATTCCACTTTTCATCTCTTTTAGATGGTACAAGTTGCTATCAATTCTTCTTGCCTCAACAAGTTTACCAAAGCTAGCTTTACTTATCTCACATCCACTAGCATGAAATAAAAAATTATATCATTTTTCACACATCTGGCTTACAAGTACAACACATCTTGAGCATTAGTTTTACCATCTATGCATAGTGTGCCTTTTCTAGTTATCTTAGCAGTAGTATTATCCCCAAACTTAATTATACCTCCATTCCATTTCTCCAAACAGGTGAATTTTCTCTTATCTCTAGCCATATTACTAGAGCAACCACTGTCAATTTCCCAAGGATTTCCTTGTCCTTTGGCATGAAAATTCATTTGAACTATCATTGAATTTTTATTTTTCATCTCAGTCTTCTTCTCTTTCCAATGATTGTTTGGATTTTTCTACTTTTCTTTAGAACTCTGTAGATTCTTTCTTTTGTGCAGGGGGTGCAAATTCTTTCTTTTGAGTTGCATGAACATGATCTAATTTTTTTACTTTGAGAGAAAAATTTCTTTTTCTCCTATCTAGGGGGCTTTTCATACACACTTCTACAAAATTTGGCAATATGACCATAATTGTTATAGTTATAGCAAAACATCATTTACACCAGCTAAAGGAGCAAAAGTATTCTTGCTTCCAAAATTATGGCTATCATTGCTAAAAGGTATAATCCTATAATCTATAGCTTTATGTCCATTTTGATTACATGAAAAATAATAACCATGAAACAAATTCTATAAACTTTGGTTTTGCCGTATTATATACGGACACGGAATCTCATCTTTAGTTGTACGCTTTTAAATCAGTATCACAACAATAAAGCTGCGAATCTTTTAGTCATGCATTATTTAGCTTTGTGGACTCAGCGGAACTTCCGTAAGTTTGCGTTTTTTAGAGATAGCATCCTTGAAACTCTTGTCTTCCTCATATCCTAAACCAATAAACTTGTTGAAAATAGATCTTTGACTGCCAATCATTTCATCAAGGACTTAAGAAATCTTTCCAAACTTGATACTTCTATTTAACTATAGATTTATCTTCTATAATTCCTTCCTTAAAGAGACAACCTCAGCCTCTAGTTTATGACACTCTTCTAGTTCGTTATTCAAATCCAAACTAGTTACCTCCACAATTCTCTTTGAATCTTCCAACTATAGCTTTAGGTCAACAAGTTTCTCATATTCTTCAATCCTTAACTTGTACTTCTCATTCATTTTTGTTTCATCTCTCAAGTCTTCTAAACCAGATACCTGTTCACCTTCCAAATCTACCTCACCTTCTTCTTTCTCTTCAGAATCTTCACATTCCTTAACTTCTTCAACCATAAATGTAGTTTCACCTACTTCACCAACTTCACTTGTAGCAGAATAATCATTTGAAGAACTAATTTCTTTATCTCCATACTCTTCTTCATTTTACCATAGTTTCTCCTTTTATATTTAGAAATTTCTTGACTCCTAGAACTATCTCCCATTTCATTTTCATTTAAAGGACATTTTGAGGCATAAAGACCTATTTTACCAAAGTTAAAATATTTGAAAGGAAGCTTACCTTTATATTTGTTAGTTCCCTTCAATTTTTTGACAAATTTTGCTTCTTCATTTGAACTGGTATCAGGTTTTGAATCAACTTCAATCTTATTGATTTTGGAAGTCTTGAATGTTGCTTCATTCTTTTTTGATCCTATATTCTCATTTCTCATTTCATATATAGTTAATGACCCACACAATTCATCCTTAGAGAACTTGTCCAGATCTTTAGGTTCTTCTCATGCAAAAAATTTAGAATCAAATCTTTGTGGGAGAGACCTCAAAACCTTCTTTACAAAAATCTTGTATTCAATATTCTCACCAAGACCTCTGATTGCATTCACTACCTTATCTACCTTGAGCAAGTATGCTGCAATATTTTCTCATCCTTCATTTGAAGAGTCAAAATTTCCTCTATGAGTTTGCAATTTTACTTGTTTCACTTTATCATCACCCTCATAGATATTGTGCAATTTCTCCCATACATATTTGGTAGATTTACAATGCATAGTTTATGAAGACGTTTTGTAGACGGGGTTGAACGTTGGGACTGGACGGTGGGACCGACGAACAGGAACGGGGTTTGGCGGATGGCGGTTTCGCGGGACTTCGGTATTGAAGAGCTCAATACGGGGTAAAGATCGATTGCCTGATTTTTTACCAAATTAAAACCGCAAAACAAAGTTTGGGGATCCGCAAAAACTATCACCGCACCGAGAAGATACGCTGGCAGATATTCATGGAAAACCCAATGTAGGAAAAACAATGATGAGAATAGTTGCTAGGATCTACTGTCCTAATCCATTCTCATAATAAAAGATGTTGCACATGTTTTTTAAGCACCAACTTATAGGTACATTGACACCCAAGACAATGTTTTGAGGCACCAACCTCCAAGTACACTACACACCTAAGACAATGTTTTAAGGCACAAACCTCAAGGTACACTACACACCTAATAGAGAACCATCTCAAACTTTCTAAGGCACCAACCTCTACAACAATACAAGTTCATATATGTTGATATTGTTTCTTCTTCAACCTAAAATACACCTTTTAAATTCATTAAATTGGACTCTCCTCCTCTTCTCTACACTTCTCTCAATTCACCATTACCAAATATCATCACCTTGATAGCTTCTTTTTATCACAATATACTTTGTCATACTTGAAACACATTCAATTCAATAACCTTTGTGTATCTGAATGATATGTATTTACATCTCCACTATACACATGATATGTCAAATTTCTATATTCAGCAACCATTCACACTACCATTCTAACCACGATAGTTACTATTTCCATAGTTACACAAACCCTAACTATTTCACAATCCCTTGAAACTATTGCTTTTATGATTTTTTTAGAAATACATTTAAATCAATTTCATCTCTATTTAACTGATCATCAAATTTTATCTTTAGGAAGTATCTTTTTGCTCACTTTGAATATTGACCTTTCATCTATCCTTTTCCACCATGATTTGATGGTCTCCATTGATATGTCTCAACTTTAAAACATAGTTGTTAGATCAATCTCTCTTTAAATTTGTACTATTGATATCTATCACATATCATATGCCCAATGTATTTTTGCTTCACACTTGAAAAATGATATATTTCATGTATAGGAGCTATGTGATGCAATGATTTATTTCCACCTATCATCATGTACACGCATCACCATTCCACATTTTTGTAGAGCCACCATAGGGACCCAAATTCCTTCGATGAAGAATAAAAAATATGTCATATGTCTCATAGATGTCATCTTAGACATGTGGAGTCATATCGCATCATTACAAACTTGGTGTTGGTAGAGAAATACAAAAATGTGTTATCGCAATAACCATCCAATCTTCTCCTTCAACATGAGACATTGATCTTCATCGCATTGATTTTTCTTAGTGTTTTCTTGCTTTGCACTTGTAGAATGAAAAATGTGATACATATGAACAATGTGATGCAATCATCTTTAGAAAATTTTCATCATTTCACACTATCACAAATAATACTATGTCAAAATGGATCAAAATAGTGATGCCTCGACAACCGTTGATCTCTACCATCTCTTGTGTTGACCATCGATCTTTGCAAAGAAAAGAGTCTTAACCTTAGTCCCACCGAACACGTGGTGAGATTTTGCAATGTCGTAATTTTAACCATGTCAAAGTGAATCACAAATGCACTATGAAGATCAAGTGCATTGAAATGACAACCATTAATCTTTAATCTAAGATCTCCACCATCAATCAAGCTAGGTAAAGTATCAATTTTCAAACTTAGGAAAATTTAATACTCGACCAAGTCGATAATTACTAGGATGAAGGGGTTGGTAACACAATGAATAAAGATGGCTAGTCGCCAGCGGCAGCTTTAATGCTGGATTGATTGCCGTTTCGGTACTTAAGAATACGAAACACTATGTAACAGCATTTCATTGTAGGTTTACGCCAGAACAACCTAAAAGTGAGGGCAAGAATGATTTGTTTTTTAGAAACATCATAGCATGTTGGGATGTACTCAAAACCAGTTGGGATCTATTGAGCAGTTTCCTCCATAGACGCCAAAACCGCGGATCAGAGACTATCAACGTCTGGCAGCTTTGCAATGTTTCGCGATGACAGGCGCGCGGGATTTCATGCTAAGCAAACGAAGCAATGCCACCGGCTGATGCGTGGCATGGCCCATCTTAACTACCCATTAACATCAATGACAACAATTCCAATAGATAACCCTATAACAAAGGATTATTCTTCTTTGATGAAGAACACATGTGGGATTTTGTACGTCTTGCTCAGGGAAGAAATTTTGTTCAATGTAAGTGGGTCTATAGAACCAAATATGGAGAAAATTGTTCAATTAACAAGCACAACTTGTGGCTAAGGAATTTCTATAAGTTGAAGGTATTGGTTATTCTTATACCTTTTTTTTCTATTGCTAAGATAGATTCTATTCATATTGTACTATCTCTTGTTGCATCACAAAGATGGTCAATTCAGGAAGACTAACTTCTTGCATGGTGATATTCATGAGGATGGATATGGAACAACCTCTAGGTTTTGTGTAGGATGCTTCACTTATTTGTAGTATTTTATATTCACGCGCCGTCTCAAACGAGCTTTATTAAGGCATGAGAGATATGGAAGCATAATACTTATGTTTCAACGCTTTCCGTTTTCATCCAATAGATTTCCCTCCATGAATGGAAGGGATCTTTGATACTTGTTTTTTACTGGATGAAAGCCGATTCATAAATGGATTCCCTCCATGATCAGGGTTTTGAATTATTTACATGCAGATATTTGCTTTATAGAATGGTCACGTAGGATCCTACATTTCTCCCTTATTCTTCATGTTCTTTATTCTTATAAAGGTATTTCTATTTTTACAAAAAAATATGCTCTTTATTTTCTTCAAATATTTGGCATGAATAATTGCAAATCTTCCCCACTCCATTTTAGTTAGGTCTCATACTATCTACTACTTACACCACACCCAAAGTTGATGCTACATTTTATTGATAGTTGGTCAATAATATTTCATAACTAACACACATTCATCTTGATATTTCCTTTAGGGTTAGTCTTGTTTCTTGTTTCTCTCAAGATCCTCAAAAATGTCATTGGAAATAATCCAAACATATCTTGAGGTATACCTGGGGAGCTTCACATTTTGGCATTCACTATAGATTAGGAGCTTCTCAAATTGCGGGATTCACTAACTTAGATTGGGCTAGTGATGTTTATGATAGGATGTATACTTCTTAAAAATTTCTTATAACTTTTCTTTTGGTCTGATTGTATGGTCTTGCAAGAAGCAAATAGCTATTATATTATCATCTATAAATATTGAGTATTGAGGTGCAATTCTTAATAGCCAAGAGGTTCTTTGGCTTTGCTAATTGATCATAAAGTTTATATTTCCTCTTATTCACCCCACTATTTTGGTGTGACAATAAAATTTCCATGCACATTTATTGCAAACCAATGGAGTATTAACAAACTAAGCATATTGAAATCTGCATACACTTCATTCAACAACCCATCTAGGATGGTATTGTTCTTAGCTCGAGAATATTACACCTCTCTATTAAGGGTAGGTTTTAGATGTCTTCACTAATCATTTGGCATTGCCTCATTGTATTCACTTGTGAGTGATACTTGGGTCAAAAAAAATTATCCTTAGGGATCATCTTGAGTTCTCCTTCCTTCACTTGTACATGGTCCTTTGCATGTTTTCTCTCTTTTGGGAAAGAGTTTTCTATAGGTTTTTCTCCTTTTCTCTATTTGTGAGAGATATTATATACATGGGTACCTCATCAGGTCATGTTGTTGGGACCTGTTGTCACATAAAATTTCACCTTATTGAATAATAGGCTCAGCATTTCAATGACATAATGAAAATGACCTCAAGATGTGAGACCTTGAAAGTTGGTGTCAAGTCCTTGGAGAAGGTTGTCTTCCTCTTCTAATCTAAGTGCAAATATGTTAGTCCAACCCAAAACATATAATCCTACCACTATCCTACTCTAACTAGCTCACAAGATAAAAGGGATAGAAGGAATGCATAAAAGGGGAAAGGGAGGTGATACACCAAGATAGAAACTTTTCTTCTTGCCTATTATTAAACATTGTATCAACAAAACCACTAAGTTCACAAAATTATTTGTTTCACCAGTTTTATAAGAGGGCATGAAGGTTAGGGTTTGAAAGATCCTAAAAGGGGTGCATATTACCCATAATTAACACTTATAATAGCTCAGGACACTCATATAACATGTAAATATGATGAAAATTCATACATGCATAGAGGTGTCAAATGTTACACTAGATACAAGCATTTAAAGAAGAGGTAAAAGTAATGATGTTATTAACACAGAGGCATGAAAGCCAATTTTACAATTGTGAAATGTAAGAATTTTATTAGTCTACTAGAGAAAATATTAGGAGCCTAGAGGAAGAACCCTTACAATAAGAACAAAATTTTCCTCTATAGTTCAAGGATAATTGAAGATATTTTGCAATTAACCCTTAACCTAGGGTTGGTAGCTGACAAGAAATCTGATTAGATTGGATGCAGATGTCATTGCACCTCAAATTTTACACTAAAATCATACCATAATGGCCCAAAAGTGTTAAAGGAAGTTGGGTAAGCAGAAGCAGCTTCCTAGACTAATCTAAGCAGGAGAGAGTTGCAAAATTTTCTTAAACACCTTTAACTGTTACATATTTAGATGCAAATACATATCATAAATAGATAAACAATGAACTCATAACACAAATATTTACATGGGGAAAACCCTTTTGGGAGAAAAAACCCACCCTCCAAAACACAGCTCAATTATATTATTCAACAACAATTAAACAGTTACAATATAATTGTAGAGCTATGCTCTTGCAGGTGTCTTCACACTTCTCAATTCTGGAGTAATTTTGGCAACATAATGGTACTTCAATAAAAAAGAAACATACAACTCCAAAATACAAGTGCTTAATATATAATATTTTACAATGCATAAAATAAACATTTCTAAATCAACTGCCAAAGGCTAAACGTGCAACATGGAAAGCACCAAAAACACTACAGATGCACAACGGTAAGTTTCCAATTGTCACCACATGCCAATCTGCAAAATTGGCACTTGCGAAAATAACTACACCTCGAAAAATCACATTCCATGTAAACTCAACACAGAAATAGAAAAAACATTTATGCACAAATCCACCTAAAAAAACCAATTTTCCAACTTGACTCCTCATCCAAATAGAAACTGCAAGTTTTAACTCACAAAGACAGATTGAGAAAATCAACAACTTTTAATATTTAGAAAAATCAAAGGTTGAGACACCTTCTTTTTCCAACATTCTCCCACTTGTCGAACACCTTTGATGAGCCAATGAAGGTAATAGGATTTAACTGCTAGAGTTCATGAGGCCCATAGACTCCGAACACCATCTAAACTTTTTTGTGCTCACTAGCTTTTTCAATGCATCTGCAACATTCGTCAAGGTGTCAACCTTCTCCAACTTCACCTTTCCACCTTCCACCATATCATGAATAAAATGAAATTGAACATCAATGTGCTTTGTTTTGGCATGGAAAGTAGGATTCTTTGCCAAGCAAATGGCACTCTGACTGTCACAACATATAGTAATCTACCCTGCATCAAAACCAATATCAGAACACAAACGCTTAAGCCAAATGGCTTCCTTGCAAGCATGAGTAGTTGCCATGTACTCATCCAACTGATTGCACCACCATACATCGTGAACACATAGCCACTGGTGGATCTTTTGCTATCAATGTCACCTGCCCAATCTGAATCCACATATCCATGAATACTCACTGAGTGTCGAGGTCCACTAGGATAACCATAAAAACATAAGGAATACTTGGGCGTACCCCGCAAATATCTAAAAAATCTCTTCACCGCATCCCAATGTATCTGTCCAAGATTAGCCATAAAATAACTAAGGACTCCCACTGCTTACACAATTTTTGGCCTAGTACAGACCATAGCATACATAAGACTTCCAACAACACTTACATATGGTACTCTAGTCATGTCCTACATCTCAATAGGATATTTTGGGCATTCCTCCACATAAAGCTTCATCCCCTAGATTATAGGAACAACTAAATGTCTGAAAGTTGTCATGCTAAACCTCTCCAACATAGTATTCACATACTTTCTCTAGCTTAACCAAAGCTTTATGTTAGCTCTATCTCTTATGATCTCCATCCCTAGAATATACCTTGTTGCACCTAGATCCTTCATCTCAAACTGTGCTGACAACTAAGACTTCAAATCTAAAATAAAATGTTTACCATTCCCAAAAAACAACATATCATCTATGTACAATGCAATTATGAGAATGTGACCATTATCAGATTTGTAATAAACACAATGGTCAGATTTAGATCTCAAAAATCCCAACGACAACACATAGGTATCAAACTTATGGTACCACATTCTAGGAGACTGCTTAAGACCATATAAAGACATTTTCAACTTGCAAACCATATCTTTTTTACCTTTAACCACAAAATGCTCTGGTTGTGACATATAAATCTCTTCCTCCAAGTCACCATGAAGGAACGATATCTTCACATCCATCTATTCCACTTCTAGATCATACACTGGTGCAAGTGATAACAAGAACCAGATAGATGTCAGCTTCACAACATGAGAGAAAATCTCACCATAGTCAATTCCCTCCACCTGAGAGTATCCCTTAGCGACCAATCATGCCTTATGTTTCTCAACACTACCATCTGGACCAAATTTTCTTTTGAACACCCATTTACATCCAATAGGTTTTCGTCCTTCAAGAACAGGTACCAAATCCCATGTATCATTTTCCTTCAATGTAGCCATTTCTTCATCCATGGCTTTCATCCAATAATTTGCATCACTCATACCCATATCCTCTCTAACAGTCCTAGGCTCATCAGTGTTAGCAATCAAAGTAAAAATGCAACTAGAATCCAACAAAGAATAACCAAATCTTTTAGGTGAATATCCAAACCTATCAGGTCATTTCCTTTCTCTGGTAGACCTCCTGGATTGCTAAGGATGAGGTTCTTCTTCTTCTTCATAGATTTCAGAGCTTCTCAAACTCTCCTCATCACCAGGTTCAAGAGGATTACATAGTTCTTCTTTCATCAAAGTAAGTGGAACTTGAACTACCTCCTTTTGTTTCTCCTCTTTCTCTGGTTGTAGCTCAATTGTGGAAGGTTTCATCTCTTGAAAAATCACACTTCTGCTATAGAGAACCTTTTGAGCCACTAGATCCCAAAGCTTGTACCCCTTCACACCAACATCATAGCTGATGAAGATACATTTAACTTCTTGATTCTCCAACTTCGACCTTTTCTCCCTTGGCACATGATCATATGCCTCACAACCAAACACATGAAGATGTCTCAATGAGGGCTTCTTGCTTGACCACACCTCCATAGGTGTCTTATCAACAAAATCTGATGTAGGAGACCTATTTATCAAATAACATGTAGTGGCAATAGCTTCAGCCCAAAAATTTTGTTCAAGGTAAGCTACACTTAGCATACTCCTAGCCCTCTCCATCAAAATCTTGTTCATCCTCTCTGTAACTCCATTTTTTTGTGGGGTGTATGGATTTGTCTTATGTCTCTCAATCCCATGCTCTTTATAGAACTTGTCAAACTTTTCTGAGCAAAACTCACCGCCATTGTCAGTCCTCAAACACTTAATTTTTCTACTAGTCTAATTTTCTACCAAGGCTTTAAACTCCTTAAATCAACTAAAGACTTTGTCTTTTCTTCTGAGAAAATAAACAAATGTCCTACTGTAATCATCTATGAAAGAAAAATATATATATATTTTGACAACGAAGGAACATGAAGGACCAAACACATCTGCATGAACATAGTCCAAAACCCTAGAAGACTTGTGAGAACTAGAGTGAAAAGTAACATGGTGTTGTTTACCATAAACAAAATATTTACAAAAATCAAACTCAAGATTACAATCATCAAGGCCTTCAACAAGGCTCTTAGATTTCAAGGCTCTAAGACCCTTCTCACCGATGTGACCAAGTCATTGATGCCATAGCATTGTCTTCTCTGCAGGAAGCTTCATTTCCAAGGAATGAGCACCCTTAGGTACCCAAAATGCACGACCATCAAATGTAGTTGCTACAGTTTTTTCTACTCGATATGACGGTGAGGATGAAGAATTCAAAGATTTCTTCTTTGGTTTTTCAGAAGAACTATTACATTGAACTGTGCATGCATCCAGCTTGACTAATGTGTCGATCTGAACACCCTTAGCTAACACCATAGCTCCTTTTGTCATCTTGCATCCTCAACTCAAGAAAACAACTTGCACTCCCACATCATTCAATTTACTCATAGAAAGCAGGTTTCGTGCCAAACCCGAGATATGCAATACACCATCAATCTCCTTCACTCTTCCATTGGGGAATCTAATTTAAACTCTTCCACGACCAATGATCTTTAGGTGAGAGTCATCACCCAGATACACCTTCCCACCATCATATTCTTCATACTTCAAAAACCAACCTCTATGAGAGGTCATGTGGAAAGAAGCACCCAATTCTATCAACCACACATCTTTAGATGCATGCATTTCCAAAGTTGTGACAAATGCATATGCATCATTTTGAGAGGATTTATCAAAGTCAGAATCAAAGAAACCTTTTTTGTATTTCTTCTTTTTCTCTTCCATGCACTCTTTTCTAAAATGACCATATTTTCCATAGTTCCAACACTCAAAGTTTGCACCATTAAACTTCTCCATTTTGGTTCTACTAGATGTGCTTTTCATCTTTTTCCTACAACAAGGTCATGAAATACCCTTCTAAAAAACTCCCACTGAAACAAAGATCAGGTCAAAAAACCCTTCAAACCCAACAATATAATCAAAGTTGGTCAGGGTCTGATACGAACTGAAAGGAAGTCGGGTAAGTGGAAGCAACTTCCTACACTAATCTAAGCAGGAGAGAGTTGAAAAAAATTCTTAAACACCTTTAACTGTTACAAATTTAGATGTACATGCATATCATAAACAAATAAAAAATGAACTCATAACACAAAGATTTACATGGGGAAAACCCTTTCGAGAGAAAAAACCCACCCTCCAAAACATAGCTCAATTATATTATTCAACAATTAAATAGTTACAATATAATTGTAGAGCTATGCTCTTGAAGGAGTCTTCACACTTCTCAATTCTAGAGTAATTTTCAGCTGCATAATGATACTTCAATAAAACAGCAACATACAACTCCAAAATACAAGTGCTCAATATATAAGAGTTTACAATGCATAAAATAAACATTTTTAAATCAACTACCAAAGGCTAAACGTGCAACATGGAAAGTTCCAAAAACAATGTAGATACACAACGGTAAGTTTCCAATTGTCACCACATGCCAATCTGCAAAATCTACACTTGCCAAAATAACTGCACCTTGAAAACTCATATTCCATGTAAACTCAACACGGAAATAGAAAAAAAATTATGCACAACTCCACCTAAAAAAAATAACTTTCCAATTGACTCTTCATCCGAATAGAAATTGCAAGTTTTAACTCACAAAGATAGTGAGAAAATCAACTTTTTTTAATATTTAGAAAAATCAAATCTTCAAAAAAATCAAAGGTTGAGACACCTTTTTCCAACAAAGTGCACACCATGCCCTTGCTTAATGATTCAATAAATACATAGCCAAAAAACCCTTGTGGAACCTGTCACAAAATATAATCCAAAATGATGTGCAACAGAAAGAGATCTACAAGACATAAGAAAGTATGGGCACCACTTTTGCATTGAATATGGCGTGGGAATCTGCATAAAAAATTGCTCTATAACTTCATAAATTGGATCCGATAGTTGGGACATAACTACAATGCCTCTACAACTTTCTCGTGAACATGGCACTCATAGTCATTGTATAGTTTGAATTCAAGCCATAGATTTTCCAAGAAGAGATATAGATCGATGATGCACATCACTTTGATTAGATTTAAATAAGTTTAAAAGTTTCAACCAATTGGTAAGTTCCACCTCGAAGAACTTCTTTATGTGTCATCAAGGCAAGCCTACAAAGAAAACTCATCGAGATAGGTTGCTTACATCATCGAAGGATATGTGTCAACTTTTTTGTGTCTCTACAGCCTAAAATGGGATCTACCATGAAGAAATTTTGTACTCGCAAAATCCATGGCACGCATCAACCTCCCACACCTTCACCATCAGAAACTAGACCTGTGCTAAAAACTTATGAACATACGAAACTAAAAAAAAATTGTCAAGTATCAACATTTCCACAATTTCGTATCCTATAATGGGACCCACCTCAAAAAAATATTGTAGGCACACAAAAATCATGCCACTGTCACCTTTTCATAGTTTCATGACTAAAAAATGGAGCCCTTAGAAAATCTTGTGGGCTCGCATAAACATGCCTAGTAGTTGTCAAGTTATCCACACTTCCACGCTTGAAATTAGGATTTTTTTTAAAGGATTGCAGGTGAGCAGGAATAATGAGATGTTTCCATAAGTAACCATCCCACATCTATGTTCTAAAAAAATAATCATGCCTAAGAATTCTACGGACTTGTAGAATTCATAACATGTGTTGCCCTCTTGCATTTCCATAACAAAATTCAATAACATGTGTAGAATTCATAACATGTGGCGCCCACTTATTTATCTCTCATTTCAATCAATTTCAATATGCATTTTTCTGCTTCAATCTTTTATCCCACATCTCTCTCGTAACTTGAATTCACCTCATGAATTCATCTATAAAAGCCCTTTCTTCTCACCAAAAAAGATACACATTTTCATTGTGAAACTTTAATTTCATTTTATCAAATTCCATTCTACATAGCCTCTTGTGCTTTTGCTACAAAAATTTCAAAGCAAAGACAAGATCTTGTAGATAGGATAACAATGGAGTGATTTTCCTTTTGAATGCATTTTCTTTGATTTCTTAGTAATTAGTATTTCATTTCTACATATTGTCTTCATTTTGGAAAAGCTCTACTGGAATGATATTGAATGCATGTTAATTCTTATTTGTGAATTCAAAGTTTTCATTTTTAGCATTACATAATGGTGAACCTAATGTGAACAATATAGCTATATTTTTTTCATAGATTGGATTATATTATCATTTTCATAGCTATATTTTATCAGTTTCATAGCTGCATTTTCATAAATCAATCAAAAAAGAAAAAGAACAAGTAGGATAAATATTATAGCTTCATTTTTCATAGATTGGATTATATTATCATTTTCATAGCTACAGTTTATCATTTGCATAGCTGCATTTTAAAAATCATAACAACATTTTCATAAATCAATCATATTTCATCCAGATAACAATAAATAAAATAAATAAATAAATAAAAATCATTCAACTGAAAATGAACTTCAGAAATTTTAAATGCCCACAACACAAAATAACATTTTTTGGCTTATATATTTTTTATTTGTTAGATTGTGAGGCTCGGGAAATCCTGAAACTTGGAAGGTAAATGCATATGTTTACCCTTCGTACATTCATTCATGTTTGCAGTATTTGATTCCAATGAACCCCAGCTGCACCTGAAATAACTAAAATGCGCAGCAGCTGATCTTTCTGCTTGGCAAAACTTTCCAGCATGCTGGTGAAGATGGATTATTGAATTTAAGAGACTTTGATGGATCCTTCCAGCCTTGCAATGGTCACAACCACCACTTTGGCTCGTCCACGCCAATCCACAGCTTGTTTTGCAAAAGCTTTCAGCGCGTCACCGCCCAGTCGCGAGCGTTTTTCTGTTTTCAGCGCCCAATCCTGCAAGCCAGGGGGCGTTTTCGGACGTTTTCGATTTCCTAAAATCAGTTTAATCCGCCAGTTAATCCGCAGTGGATTTTGTCGTTTCAAGCGTTTGCGCGATCGGCGTAATGCTTCGCGATTTTACGCCGGGGTTTCTTTGGTTTTAGGATCCTGATTTTTGGAAGGTCAGTTTTAGTTTAGTTTAACTTTTTAATTTAACTTTTAGCTTTAATTTTAGCTTTTTAAATTTTAATTTTAGATTTAACTTTCCAATTTAAATTTTAATTAAGATTTAGTTTTTTAACTTTTTCCAATTAGATTTAAGTTTTTTAATTTTTTTTTTAGTTTTAGATTTGGCTTTAATTTTTTGTTTTAAGTTGAAAGCACAGCCATTTAGATTTAGCTTTTGAATTTTTTTAATTTAGATTTGGTATTTTAATTTCCTAAGAATTGGATTTGAAACTTTTAGTTTATTAATGAATTTAGATTTAGCTTTTTTGGCCTACAATTTAGATTTAACTTTTTACCTTTTAATTTAGATTTAGCTTTTAATTTAGATTTAAGTTTTTAGACTTAATTTAGAATGTAGATTTAATTTAATTTAGATTAGAATTTAGATTTAATTTAATTTAGGATTAATTTAGTTTAGATTAATTCTAATTTAGATTTAATTTAATATAATTTTTAGATTTTTAATTAATTCGATTCTAGATTAATGTTAATTTTCTTAGTTTAGTTTATTTAGAGACTGAATTTTAATTGTTGAGTTTTATGCGAGGTTGCATGTCGGAGATTTAAAGAAAAGTGAAAACATAACATACATTTAATCAAAAGAATGGATTGTGTTTGGTCTTGATTTTCAGCCGGAGACTTGATTTTTTTTTTTTTCGTGGGATTAATCTTTTTAAGTAAACCAGAACCGTTTGGGTTAGGATTAGCCCAAAGGAGACTTCATGTTTTGCCATGTTTGGTGCGCTTGCACATTTTGTGTTACCTGAGCTAATGTGTATGTATCCTCTCCCCTTGTGCACTTGTACGATCTTGGGTGACAAGAAATACACATTGGTCTCCTTATTTTAGGAGAGGCTTCCCTGGGGATTTCATCACCTCAGGCTTTGACCTTGAGCACATTTTTTGGCAGGCTATATCAAAGGGGGGAGAATGAAAGTTGTACCCCAAGGAGTGGTTAGTGTCATTCGAAGCCAAGCCGCAAGACCCTTGGTCCGTAGACTTGCTGGTGATAAGAGTGGGAGTGGGCCTCATAGTTCTTAGGCTATTATAGATGGGCTCTCTTTTCATGGATTCCCTTACTAGACACCTCTTGTTTTAGAAGCCAAAATCCTTCTATTTGCTAGTGTAGGAGGTCAGACCTCTAAAGCTTTCCCACACTTTCACGGTTCAAAGTAGAGATAGAAAATTCCTCTTTGGGGAATTCAGAGTTTGGTGTACCCAAAAAGTGATTGTCATGGAGGGGAGCCAGTGTCACAAAACTCCTAAGCTATTCGCTCTGAATAGGTGTGGCTGGAGAAATCCAAGTGGGAACCCAACAAATATTGTCTCTATCAACCTAGGATTTTTGCTTGTATTGTAACTGTGAGATGGGGCTAAAGATCAAATAGCATAGATAAAGTGGCAGACAACACTTCTAAGCTATTATCCTCATCTAAACAAGAGAATACAAACAAATGGAGATATCAAAATGAAAACAAAAATAAAGAAGCTACTCATATTGTAGTTGAGTTGCCTTCTCTTGCTCTCCTTCTTGTTATGCAACTTTTTCCCTCAAATTCAAATTTGGCGAAAATATTTATTTTTTTAAAACACGCAAATGGTAGCAAGAAAGTTGCAAGAACAATTAGTTGATGATTAAGCTATGAAAATGGAGAGGAAGGTTCTGATTTAAGGCCAGCAACTGAATGGATGCGTTTGAGATTACCGAAATCCTCTAGAAGGATTCCAAGATCAATGGTTCAAAATTGATGCACCAAGAATGTGCTATTCTTGGAGGAATCATGACAGACAGACATGTAGGGACATGCAGGCTATGACACACATGCAGGGACATGCAAGCTATGACAGACATGCAAGCTATGATAAGGACATGTAGGCTATGACATGAAATAATGACGGAGTATCTTTGACCAAGTGGAGGTGCATAAATGAATTTATTTTTGAGAGATTTATTTATTCAAAATGGGTAAATGACGAAGTGGCAAATAAATAGAACATCTAAAATTATTTTATTTAAAGAGAAAATGAAGCAAAAGACAACATTTAATTAAAATTAATCAATTTGAATTAAATAGGAGAATTAAATTAGACATGGATAGGTAAAGGTGAATTATTTATCCAAAGAGAAGAATAAGAAATACAAAATAATCTAGACAATTATTTAATTATAGAAGAATTAAAAGGTCAAATAATGATTATTACATTATTATGGGCTAGATGAAAGATAAATAATTTAAATAAAAATTATTTATTTAATTGCTTCGAAGGGATATGGTAAATTAAAAATGGTACAGTGATGAGATAGAATAAAAGATAAGAAGAATTGAATTAATTAAATAAATAATTTAAGTTATTTAGTGTAGAGGGAATCGCGATCAAACTTAATTGAATAATTAAAATTATTCAATTATCAAAGACAACGATCAAAGAAAAGAAAAATGATGTATGCGGACTTAGGACGGTGTTTTGATTTTGCCCTCTTTGACATAATGTAGTTCATGCATTAAGTCCAAAGAAATTTAGTCTGAAATATATGATGGCGGTAGAGATGCCAGGTATGCCGATGAAAAGAGAATGATAAAGGGAGGGTTGTGTAAATACCTCAAAGGGGAAGGACATGAGGGTTTAAAATTTCCCTAAAATGCCTCAGAGACAAAGGATGAGAAGGATAAATATTAAAGCAGGAAGGGGGGATGGATAATGGCGATGGAAGAGAGAGAAAGGAGGGATGAAGATGGAAGCTAGATGAAATGATAAAAGGGAACCAACTTTCATGCTTACATTTTATATTATCATCATTAGAATTATTATTGTAATGGCCAACAAACACCATGATATGACGTAGACCAAGGTGTGCAAGGTTGTACCATCACGTGAGACAAGCAGTCGCAGACAAGGATGATCATGACTCATACTAAGAGAGCGATTACCCCAATCTTTTTATCATAATCAACCACAAACAATAAAGATAGACAAGACAAATCATGAAACATCATTGCTCCTCTAAATCCTATTATCAGGACATCCTCGAGGAACTAGCATCATGATTGCCAAAAGACAAAACAAGCATCATAAAATTAAATGACAAGTGCTTGCCAAGTGTTTAAATGTCAAAATGTCAAGTTTATCAAGTGTGGTGGAATGTTGGATGTCTTGGTGTCAAAATGCTAGGGTTGACGATATGAAGATGCTAGATTGGTGTCAAGTTCAAGAAGGACACATCTTGAATGATGTCGAGATGCCAAATTCAGAAAGGACACATTCTGAATGATGTCGATGCCAAAGTGATGCCAAATTCGGGAAAGACACATCCTGAACGAGGTCGATGTCAAGATGTCGGATTCAGGAAGGACACATCCTAAATGATGTTGATATCAAGATGCCGAGTTGATGTCAAGTTCAAGAAGGACTCATCCTAAACGATGTCAATGTCAAGATTGTCGAATTCAGGAAGGAGACATCCAGAATGATGCCGATATGAAGAGGAATGTATTTCAAATGTCGTGAGAATCCTCAAAATGTCAGATGACCATGATGATTCCTAAGAAGGACACATCCTAGGGCATGATTAAATGAAGGGCTACCCTTCAGAAGGACACATCTATAGAGTAAGCAAGATTTGACTAGTTTGACTAAGTTTGACTGAGTTTGACCAATTTTGATATGCCAAGATGATTGTCGTACTTGATTGAGAGACTGCTGAAGTTCGCTTGGGTAAATTGTTTGTTTGAATTTGGACAAAGACCATGATAAATTTAAATACTATTTCATGTGTGTGAGAAAATCATGCAATGAACCCTAATGGACTGACCTAGTGTGGCCTCAGGGGCTCATCGATAGATGGCCTTGCCTATGTCATACACTCAAAGACCTCGTAGTTCGACACGGCCAATGACTTTGTCTTGTTGACCAAAGATTGAGTCATGATTTATTTTGACAAACCTAAGAGGACTAACCTAATGTCTCGGGGGCTTGAAGATGAGCCTTACATAGCAAAAGTCGCATTAGAGACACCAACCAGAGATTCGATAAAGACTTGAGATTGAGGAGTGGCACGGCTACTTATATTTTGAATGACTCTGATTTTAAAAGGATTTTTGTGTTTTCTTCTTGATTTTACTTTTTTGGAGTTTTTAAGGTCCTTTTTGGGACGATTTTTTTCAGTTTTGGATCTTTTAAGGATCTTTTTGGGACAATTTTATGAGTTTTCCTGGGTCTTTTTTTTCCTGGGACGATTTATGGATTTTAAGGGCTTTTCAAGACATTTTTTTTATTTTTTTAGGTCTTTTTTTAAGGACATTTTATGATTTTTAGGATCATGTGCGGTACCGACTGTAGTCTCATGATAAAAATTTTCCCCTAGTCAAGTTGAGAATGAGCTAGGAAAAATGGAATGTAAAGAAAAGGCATGACTAGCATGGCCAATGGACAGTATGCAAGACTTGATTTCAACCATTGTCAGCCATGGACGAAAATGTCATGATGTCAGGGTGAAGTGTTATGACGAATGTTGGAAAAGAATATGTTTATTAGGGACAAAGGTAGATAGAGTGATAGTAGATGGCACAACAATGATTGACTACACATGGCGCCTGTTTGCCAGGTTTTCACCATGGTACTTATCCAAAGCGCATATTTACTAGATTTTCACTATTGGATGAATTATTTCTCTTTATGTTCCCGGGCGTTTGTTATTTTTGGTTCAATCACCCGGATTACTGGGTGCCGGATTTCATCAAGATTGGTGGGTTCGATTTTCAATTTTAAGGACTTTTCGAATTTCGGGTATAAAGGTCGATCGTCCCATATCCATGGACTGCCTTGACGATGCCCCAATCTTGTGTGGATGACCATGCTAGATGAAAGAACCTGATCGAGATGAGGAGTACGAGTGGAAGATATGAAGGATGATAGATGTGATGAATGAAAGAGGCTATGGTAGGATCCCTAATGTGCACACTATGTGGACCATCAGGCTTCAACCGAAATGGAGCTTGGGAAACCAACGAGCTAGAGTACAAGGAGTTGTCGTCAAAGATACATTGAAACACATCGCTAATGGAGGGATATGATGGATATGTGAACATGGATGGATGAAACAAAGTATATGGTATGAGTGAGAGTGACATGGATATAGACCTTGGATCAACAAGTGATTTGTTTGACTTTTTTCCTTGATAGATGCACCCAGTGATTTTTGATGGAGAGGCATACTTTGAGATCGACTTTTTCTCATTTTCACTTTTGAATTTTATTTCTGTTTTGTCCAATAGATTTTTATTTTGGCTATGGGACTTGTCTTGATCTTCTTTTCTTTCTTTTGATTTTTGATCTCCTTTTAAAGATATCTCATTCATTGGAGCTTTTCCTTTATTCTTTTCTTGAGCTATGATTTGTTGATCCATGTCTATGATGTGAGTGGATGTGTGTGAAATGGGGGAAGTAGGTGAAGTGAAAGGAATGTTTAGTGGATAAATGGGAGTGGTGATGCCATTAATGGAATCTTTTGGACTATCCTTTTTTTGTACTGTTAACATCAAAAGAGGCTTGCACATCCTTAATGACTTGGCAAGATGACTTAGTAGAGATGACAATAGGAGATTCATATCCTAGCCCAGGGTAGGTGGGATGGAAGGATGAGGATTGGATATCCTCAATGAGGTCCTGCTCAAAGAGTGGTTTATCATAAACTTCTTGGTCAAACAAGGGGTTATAATAGATATGAAAAGCTTGAGAGGAATTAGATATGGAAAAGGCCGATGTGTCATCAGGGTCCCAAAAGGTTTCAATCCAAGCACAACCATCCTTTTGTGTTCCTTCTGTAACTATCTTGACATCAACGTTGGAATTTTGATCTCTATCAGCGGCATTAGCATTGTCGTTTGTTGGTAAATTATCCATACGATATTCTCCACATCCCATGTCATCAATTTGGACCTTGGGGTTTGATGGCAGGGTAAATGGAGTGTATGACTTGGTCAATGAAGATGGATCGATGTAGTGAGATGATGTGGCCATGGATGTGGACATGGAAGGCTTTGCAAGTCTTGATAGGTCGATGAATTTGGAAGATGAAGACGTTGAGGCTTCACGGTTGATAGGCACTTGACATTCTGAGACACCTCGTAAGTTGGTACAATATTGGAATGGATTGGGGTCTCTGTATATAGTAATTTTGGTACCTTTAAAAGGAAATTTCAAGCATTGGTGATACGTGGAAGGGACGGATTTCAATGCATGGATCCAAGGTCGACCAAGTAAAATGTTGTATGGCAAGGCCAAATCCAAAACTTGACAAGTGGTGTCGACAATGACTAGCCTAATTCGAATTGGAAGTGTAATTATGCCCCGAGAGGAACGTTCTTCATCATCATATGCCTTGATAACAATGCTTCTTGTGGCGTCTATGCAAGCATCAGAAAAGCCTAGTGCCTTGACCAATTTAAGCAACATATATTCAATCCTGCTCTGCCATCTACTAAGACTCATCTGACCTTATGTTTATGAACAAAAATTTTGATAGGAAGGGCATCATTATGGTTGGATTTGGATGATGAATATTCTTGGTCCGAAAAGGTGATATGGTGGGGAGTCATGAGATATCCTACCATGGCTTCGAATTGGCTGACATCAATATCTTGGGGAATGGAGGATTCTTGCAATGTTTTATCTAGGATGGCCTTATGGGTAGGCGAGATGTGTAACAACTCAAGGATAGAGATTTGTACCAGTGTTTTTCCAAGCTAGTCAATAAGATTAAAGTTTCCTTTAGGTTGGGACTGCTTATTCTATGGACGTTATTGCAGCTGCGAAGTAGATGGGCCAACTATTGTTACCTTTGGTTGTCTAGGGGGAGGAGGGTCGGCTATGGTGACCTTTCTGGCGTGGGTGGTGATATTTCATTCAAGGGCCTTTCTAACGGTGACTGTGTAGACATGTTCATCAGTTGTTCTAATGTGATGTACAATAGGTCCTCCAGAATAGTCATATCCAATACAGACATGGTTGGCTTGACTATTATTATTTGTATTTGACATAGAAGGGTTTCCAGAACCATGATCCTACAGTGGGTTCTTGTGTATTGTATGATTTTCATTAGACACAAATTGTGGTCCACCAACTTCAATGATACACTTTTCAATAAGGTCTTGTACCAAATTTTTCAATTGTTTACAGGAAGAAGTTTTGTGTCCTTTTATTTGGTGACAGTCACAAAATGCATTATCATCCCACCAAGATGATTTAAACTGCCCAGGGTCATATGGTTTGGGGTCCTCAAGAGTGATGACACCATTCTGAAGGCATTTCCTGAGAACTTCTTCAATAGGCTCACCCAAGGGAGTGTATGTACATCCTCTAGGGAATTGTTTGGGTTGTCTAGGCTCCCTTTGAATTTGATTGTTTTGATTGCCTTGATTATTTTGATTTGTCTGGATAGCATTAAAAGCATAGGTTTGTGTCATCAC
>VDFB02249460.1:0-11953 GCA_007258455.2 Sequoia sempervirens
TGTGCTAAGGGCACAATAGTTTCCTTCCTCTGACTCTGCATCATGTACTTATATACATTCTCTTATGGATAGGGACTAGGAATTTTTCATCGTACTCATAGACCATGTATTGTTTTTAGTCCCTTTGATCATTTGTGGACCTCAATATGTAAATTTATTTCATCGAAGTTTATAAATTTGAACCCTAGTGAACTTTGTGTGCTGTTATGTGATGGAAATTCCTTTCAATCTTATAGTAGAAAAATAATGCTAAGATAGATACAAAAACTACAGTTCACAGGCCAAAAATGGCCACCCAACTGATTGAACATCTCAAAGCTTGGTTTTTCAAACTAATCAAACACTAGTACTAGGTAGTACTTGGGTTTGTCAATGGGACATTGGCTCAAATTGACCAAAATATAGCATGCAACACCTCGATGGGAAAAAATAGAGTCTAAATCACTGTACTTGCAACAAGATTTCTAAATGTGGGGGAAAAGTCACTTACAATCATTGTCCCTTGGTCAATTTTCCCTTTTTGAGTGCCCTCACCTCTCGCTCTGGCTTTCCTCCTGCCAAATGGTTCCTAGTCTTCCTCCTCGACTCAATGGCCTTGCAACACTCGTCTAGTGAAGTCTCAAAACTCTCCACTCAGGGGTTGGATGTAGTGGTTCTCGGTGCAACTCTCCAGTTAGGGTCTAGGTGCAGTATGCTATGTTGTGCTCCTGCGCGTATGGGGCCAAAATTTAAAATATATAGTTTATATATATGCTATGTCAACATATAGTTTATTTTATTTCTACAAAATATAATTTTTGTATGGTGGCTTGTTGAGCTTATATAGTTGGTTTTCTCTTTCTTTATATTTTTTGATGATTTATTTCCTATGACATGATTGAATATTATCTACAGTCCTAGTGATTGTTAAAAAGGCTTATGATATGTGATGTTTAATCATGTTGGATGTCTAAGAATCAGTAATTGAAATACTACTTGACTAAAGATTGAGCTATCTGATATTTTGTCATTTAAACATCATGGAAGAAATGCTTGCAATCAATGTCTTATTAATGTAGCCTACAAGGTTTCTTTTCCTAATTTTTTTTGGTCCTATTCTTGTTATGACTTATTTTTTTACATTGGTCTATTACAGTAATGGGGAGCATATCTAGTGAATCGATTATTTTAGTCTCTTTGATTCTTATCCTTGTGCATAATGAGTTTTCTTCTATCATATGATTCATTGATTGTTGGTTTAAAACATTCATTACAACTAACATGGATATGAATTATGATGTGGGTGTGAGAAGGGATTGTTGAATATGAAAAAATGGTTTAGGAAAGTACTCCTTAATCCAAATGAGTCATTTTCTTGTCATGGAATGTGTGAAGAGACTTTAAAATTAATATATTAAATCTAGTTAATATTGACACATCTAAAGCATGCCAAAGGAACTTCAGAAAAATGCTATGACATAAAGAAGATTGTTAAGGTGATGTCAAGTCTTGATCCATTAGGGTAGGAAAACATAGATGCATTGGTACAAAAGGTTCCATTCAACTTGGAGGAAATGGATAATTACCTAAGGGGATAATGTGAGATTGGACCAATTACATATTATGATACAAATAGCTTGGGAAAAGGGATGATGAAATGGTTAAGTATGGGAAATTGTAGAGATAAATATAACACCAAGGGAAGAACACTAGAACTAATTTTAGCACTCTAGATTAATCCAAGATTCAAAATTCCACTAATAGGTGTTCCTTACCTCTTAAATTAATTCCATAGGTGGGTTTATCCTCCAATATACTGCCATTAGTTAGCTTATCATGTGAACTTCCGCTATGAGTAGGATTACCATACACTTTCATAACATTCATGTGTGGTTTCAAAAAGTTTTTACGTTCTTGTGAATTTGAAAGAAAGGCATGTTTTGACTTTTCCAATAGGTGTTAGGGGTTAATTTGACTTGGTTTTAGCATTAGAGTGACAAACCTTGTGGTTTAGGTTCCATAAACAAAATATACTCATTTTTTTAGCTTCCTATTATCATCCTTATATTCAATGAGCTTTTTAAAGATCATCTAAATATTCATTGCTAATGAAAATGCACAAACTGATGTGTAATAGATCCAAGGTGAGGCTTAGAGAGCCTCATCTTTTGAAACCATTAACCAAAGAAATGCTAAGAACAATATGTGAAAGAGATGAAGAATAAGGCAACTTGTATTATTAGGAAGGACAAGATGCCTTTATATAACATGACCTCATGTTTGAGTCTCAAAACCCTCCCATATCATCAATGCATGTGTCTAGGCTAACCATGTCAAGTTTCACTCCATACAAGCACAAATTGAAAAAATTTCAATGTTGGCCCCATTCACATGTCACTATGCGGGGTCAACATGAGGAAACACTAATTTTTTGGGAATGAAATAACCAAAGATATGATCAAATAAAATCTAATCATAAATAATCATAGAGTAATTAGGATTTGATCATATGGAAATTTCTAGGAGAGCTACAATAACTGCATCTTGAATTAACAACATTAAAAAGCACATTAATTACTTATGTAATGGCATAGAAATTAAAAACATCATGAATTAATTATCTAACCATATACGTCAAATATAATTCTATCAAGAAATCAATATCAAATAGATAATATAATCGCATAAATCATACATTTCAATGTCATTGATCTTCTTCTTCATCCAACTCTTTGTTTGTATCATCCAATCCAAATTCGACATTGTAAGGATTGGTCATATCATCATCATCATCATCATCATTGATATCAGTTTTGATAATGTCATCATCCACACAAATATCATCTTCATGAACATTAACTCCTACATCATCATGATCTAGTTCCTCTTCTTTGACATCTTCATCAGGCACATAATCAACTAACTGTTGATCCTAATCATCATCTACATCATCTTCTACTTCTTTGGTATCTTCTTCTTCCACCACATTATAATTTATCGACCTTCCTCTTGGATAATGTCTAACAAAAAATGACCAACATGATTTACTAGGAACCTCTGAGTAAAATACCTGCTCACATTGGCTTGGAAGAAGATAGGACTCATTTCTAGCTCGCTCGATCGACCTTGTATTAACCATGGTAAATCCATTATCATGTTCAATAATAGTTCTCTCGGTATCATTTTCATTCAATCGTAATCTGTACCATTAGATGATGAATAAAACTAATTTGAAGGATTTAAAGTCACACTCAAGTATATCATCCAAAATCCCATAGTATCAATTTTCTGAGACTTTTGGATGTGTTAGCTCTCAAAAACATAGGCAAGATGCCTCAAGAGGCTGCCAATCTCTTGATATGCTTAAGGGTAATAGTCAAGGTCAAAAGAATTCAACCTTCTACTCTTTAGGTGCTGCTAAACTTGGGCAGGTGTACCTCTCTGAATGATGTAGACTTAATTTGTGATTATCTTCTCACAACAGTTTGTTGACAAAGGCAATTGGAGGTGAACAAATGAAATCAAACTTGAAAGCAATGATAATATTCTGATCTAAATCCTAAAATGAAAGCTTAATTAACAGATGTAAAGAAACTGAATGAATCCAAGTGATGAGGCACAGAGACTAGTGCCTTGTTGGGTATGTGGAGTCAAATGAGATCAAGATGAGAAACACTTCTCTAAGAAAACTCAAATTATCTGGCATATATTATGTTTACAACTTGTATAAACATGCAAGAATGTGATTACTAAGTTCTACTTGAACAATCCAAATGAATTTCCTTGATTACTGTGATTAACTAAAAGGATTTAGTGTTTACTTGAAGGAACCAATCAATCAATCACATGAGCACAACAAATGTACACTGATAAATTGAATACAAACTTGTTATATCAATTTAAACAATTAGAAAGAATCCATCTTGGAGACAACTTAGCAATACTTTCATTAGATTCAACAAATAATTGGCACCAGAGAAATGCAGCAACATCAACTAACTTTCATAAATACCTCCATTCTGAAATCATGCAACAATAGTCTCTGATCTAATAATTTTACTCTACTGTACATCTACTTGTTGTGTATCGAATATCTAATAACTGGTGGTTATTTTGCAATTACAAGATGCCTATTTATACACCAGTATCAGAAAATATATCATATTGAGCTCTCATGTTGGCCAACCATCAAATTTGGGCTCAAATTATGTCAGTGTGCAACAGTCTTCAAACACTTACATGTCAGCCACAATATTTTAATTTCTGTTATTGGTCAGTGAAATAGTCGCTGAGACATCTCATTAGCTATGCCGAAGGCAATTGAATTGTTAAACGCTCCTTTTGTCTTATTCGCTTTCACTGCGACTTCATCTGAGTCGGTGAGATGTCATTTAGATCTCTTTATGTTTCATCGATATGCACCTTTGCCTCCTATATGTCGCTACAACCTCATGTTTGTTACACTGAAGTCACAGAGTATTCTTATGTTCCTTCATTGTAACACTGTGATATCGGGGAGACAATATATCAAAATCATTGTGTCAAGCCGAAAGTCATTTATCATTTCCAAGTCGCTAAGATAATAGCACACTCAGGGAGACCACATGTAGATGACACAATGTTTCACCAAAGGCCCCCATCTATCTCATATGTCGCTGTGACAATCCAATTTTTCATGCTGAAAAAGTCACCTCTGCTTTCCATTCAGCGAGACCCCGGGCACCTCGCCAGAACCACACACCGAAATCAAATAAGTCACACCGAGCAATATCTTTTGTTATATTCATCTTCACCAAGACATTCAAATTTTCTCACCGATTGAGTTCCCATGTGTATTATTGGCGAGACAAATCAATGTTGGGGAGACCTCTCAGAGATTGAATTATGTTATACCAAAGCACCCTGAACGCCATCATAGATCGCTAAGAGAAAGTGAATCTCACACCGACAAAGGCCCTCATTGTGTTCCATCGGTGAGACCCATATGTATTCACTAAGACTTACTCTGAAGTCATCTTAGTCTCACCAAAACACCCCGTGATAGAAACTCCATGTGCAATGTCGGCAAGACCTAAGGTCACTCACTGAGACCTTATCTCAGTAACTTTATCTCTCACTGAAAGTGGTTTGAAAGAAATATTTTGTGCTTTGTTGGTGAGACATATACACTTTGTTATGACATTTCACCGAAGACTTTCAACTCCTGCCGATAAGTAGCCTCCCACCATCGGTCGATAAGAAAAAAGACAATCGCCCAGACATAATGCCGACACCACCAAGCTCACACGAATGAACCTCCATATATTTAGTCGGGGAGACACTTCAAGCTCGATGAGACGCTACCTCGACGACAAAACTCCAGCCAATAAGTGCATCCTCGGTTGCCAAAACAACATGAATGTTATGCCGATAGCCACCCACAGATGAATGCCATTTGCTGTAACAATACAAAGGTCTTGCCGATGGACCTGCAACAGATAAATATTAGCAGAAAAACACAATGGGTTGGGAGACCCAAATAGAGTCATGCCGATATGGACCAAAATGTGGAAAACGCAGACATAGATGATCTATGGGACAAATATGAGCCAAAATTTGAGTAAAAATATCATGAAATGAAGAAAATATGCATAAGGAAGGACTCATATGGAGACTCAGGGGGTATGAAAGATAGGCAAAAATCATCAAATTTTAATAGTTCCAACAGGATGTATGTCACTTCTAGATGAACATTAGTCACTTGAAAGGCTGCAGTTATCCCAGAATCACAAGTTTTCTTTGTGTCATCCAACTTTTTGATTCAAAATTTATGACCATTGAACCACATAGCCTTGTGGTGTTTCACCTGTAATATGTCAAACATGTAAAAATTATTGCATTTTCAGTTGATAAACATATTTATTCTTGGCCAAATGTATGCAAAGAAAAAAAAACTCAACATATATATATATTAATATAATTGAAACAATTAAATAATATGGGTGATTAATATATTTCTTAATATAAAGAATATTAATGGTACATATTTTATCCTTTATTTATTAGTGATGAACTAACAACAAAAATAGATGAAAAAAGATGACATATATGACATACCTTAACATTCATGAGATTTCTATGTTGGATAAACCATTCATAACCTTCAAGTTCACTAGCAACAATACAATAGAGAGAAGAGTTGTTTGAGATCCTTCACAAAGGTGCTTGTATGCCTTCTCAAGTACAGGTAAATCACTAACATCATCAAAGTCATCTTGATCATTATGATTAGCTACGGCACTAAATGTGTCATGGATCAATGTATTTGTACCATCATCTTCAATTGTGTTTTCTTGCGCATGATCATCTTTTTCCATAGGATCATTAACTTCATCTTTGATATTCACAGCTCCATGTTCCTCCACTTGCAAAACCACATCCTTCGGGCCGTGATAATCCATATCATGTGCCCTAGGGCGCCCCACCTTTATAATAATGATTGACACAAATAAACCATGATCATGATCATGTGATTTTTTATATATATAAAGAATGTTAAAATGATATAAAAATTTACAAATTCAATCAATATAAAGACATATAATGAACAACTTACCAATGGATGATAATCATGCCGCCCTTCAACGTGACTATGTTGCTTACAATGTTTCTCAGCTATTGCGATTAAAATTATTCTTGTCTTTAAGCCCTTCCAATTATTGCAAGGACAATAGCATTTCCCATCACTCTTTCTTTTCAATCTAGCCCACAATCTAGCAAGTGTCTCTTCATTTTGTTTTGCACTATTATTATCTGACATGATTTTTCTTTACCAAGCTTGAATATTTAGATTTTCAAAAAATATCAAATTCACACTCCAATAATTTTTAGTCATAAACAACTAACAAAATCTAATAATTTTTATATTTTGCACCAAAAAAATTCAACCTATAACATCCACAAACTGTCACAAGTATAGAAAATTCGCAAGTATAGATAAATTGTCGAACTCACTTTTATTTATTAAAAAAAATTTGTTGGAACCTCGGCGAACGATAACCATATACCCGTTGGCTCACAAATTAGGGAGGCCAACCATATGTCAACCCACAAATTGATGGAAGGGGATGGTTGACTTTAAGTGTATGTCAGAATAGCGACGAAAATCACAGAGCGTCACAATTTCAAGAAACGTCGGGCATAAATTTATTTTTTTTGGAAAATTTCACATTAAATACACAGGTAACCAACGATACATCTAATTATACATATTCTGTTGGAAAGTTTCATCATATTTTGTAGTTAAATGAGTTAGTGAATGCAACTTTGGGATTTGTGTACAGTTCCATGTGACATCTGTTACATTGAAATGCATAATTTGGCAATATGTACTTACATTCCCCATATCTTTTGCATTGATTTCATTCCATTTGGTGTGACATGACATTCTAATGTTCAACTCTTTATTGGTTGGCACCTGACAATGCTTGCTAGGTACTTATAGCCAACTTATCCATTTATTGGGTAATTGTCCTTCCACCTCTCTATGGTACAATTGGGAGTTGGTGTTTTTATTGCAAGCTTGTGTGACTGCCCCTCATATTGGCATGGTGGCAACTCTAGTTCTTTTAAAATGGAGTTTCGATACATTACACTCATTATCTTGGCTTGTTCTTGCACTGTGAAAATGGAAAACTCCTTCAAAGTTTTGGTCCCTGCTAGGTTTCATGAGATCCATGATAATCAACCACTTAACACTGAAAAGATGTGAAGGAATTTTATAATTGTATGCAAGCAAATTGCTAAGGAAATTCCAATTGTGCTTGGTGAGGAATGGGTAGAGTTCCATGCCATGGCACTGCCTCACGAAACTGCATCAAGATTTGTTTCAAATTTCATGGATGTTCTTTGGAGTGTCAAGATGGTGAAGTTTTTAGTAGGTACATACATATTTCTTCACATTTGTCCGCTCTCCTCATTGCAACCTGCACTGGAAGGTTACAACATTTTGCACGAAATGAATATTGTTGGGGGTATACTTTTTTGTCAACATATTTTATCTCACAGGTGCCTTTCTACTCTGCTTTGTTCAATGGCTCATGCACTCATTGATGACTATTCTCGTGAGTTTGATCATCATTTATTCAGATTAATATTTCACTATGGTAATGTTGTTTGTGACAAAATTTAGAATCTTTATAATACAACACATTTTCTAATATGCCATGCCCTCATAGAGCCTCATGAGGTTGCCTAGTTCCCTCCTCCAATAGACATTGCCTCCTCTGAGGAAAGTTCCACTTAATTCTCTTTTGCAATTGGGTTTCTTTTGATTATCTAGGATACAGTTTTTTGATCATACTGTGGGGTTGGAATTATCTCCTGGCTATCTCCATCGATCTCTCTTTGTTTCCTTGCATTCTCAGCTAGCATTTTGTGCCCTGTAGGTTGGTAGTAGTCAAGATTGGGCATTGCTGGTTTTTTGCAACCTTGACCAAATATGGTTACTCTTGGGGTTGCTCGGGGTCCATATTTGAACCTTTGCCACTCCTCTCCTTTTGTGACCTTGGTTTACTTTGGCCCATTTGCTTGGTACCACATTTTGTGATGTATTTTGGTGTTGTGTTTTCATATGTTTTGCACCACATGTGTGGTGCATCTGACTACTTGGCACCACATTATGAGATGTTCCTTGGTGCTAGGTCTTTATATGTATGGCGACACCTTTTGTGTTTGGATGTATGGGCTCTCTTACTTCTCCCTGGAAGCTTAAATGTATCTCTTGTGGGAGAATTTTTTTATTCATCTTCCCATTTCCTCTACTCCTCTCTTTGCAGAGATCTTCTTTGTTGAGCTCCGAAAATGTAGCACTTTGTTTTTTACTATAAGTTCAGTGGCCTTGCCACTTTTATTGAAACAAAAGCCATCATATTCTTGTACATAATAGTAAAAACAAAAAAATACCAAAATAATAGTAAAACTGGAGTAAAATTGATTTTAGAAAATGCTAAAATAATAGTTTATCATCAATTTCCTAAAAACCCACCCATAACACCCCAATTTTTTTAACTAGTCACATTCAAGAGAAATATTTTTTCAAATTTCAAAAGTTAAATATTTTACATGTTCACTTTACAAATATTAAATTTTATTTAAAAGCGATAATTTTCTTAGCTTTTAGTTGGTTCAAAACCAACTTATTAATAACTAATTAATCTATGGAAAGTACTATTAATATAGTATATAATATAATAAAATCAATAATATGTTATATATAAATATATAATAATATGCAATAATAGTATATATAAATAATATATAAAATATTATTATTATTTTATATTATATTATATTACATTATAAATGTAATATATATATATATATATATATATATATAATATATCAGTTTGATTCGATAGCAATGATAGAGTTTAGATGAACACTCATTTGTAATGGAAGACTAGGATCTCAACTAGCTCATGGAATAAAAAAGATTAAAAGTTTAGATTTTGATTAAAAATGTGAATTTTTTTGTGGTATATTAGATCTAAAATTAAATCTTAATATGATTCTTAAGGGTTGGTGAAAAAGTATAAATAAAGCTTAAAACCATTGTAAAAGAGATAGTAACAATGTAATAGTATTAGCCCACACAGGTAGCGGAGTTGGGCTTTAGCAGCGGGTTTGCAGATCTCAGTGCAATGGATGTGAGGATTGGGGATACCTCTGAGTTAACAAAAATATATATATTGAATGATAGTTGAAACTAATAAATCATATTATTGTACTAACTACTTAAAAAAAAGTAAATGTAAGAAATAAAGACAATCATTCTTTTAATAGATGATATTATATTATTTATATAAAAATAATTTATATAGTATAATATAATAGAATAAATAATATGTTATATATAAATATATAATAATATTACATATAAAGAATAAATTATATATATATATATATATATAATTTATTTATTATTATTATTTATAAATAAATTAATTTTATATAAATATATTTCAAATATATATAAATTTTTTTAATGCAATAGATTTACTTAAATTTATTTTATATAATTCATTGTATTATTTAATTATCTTAAATTTTTTATATACATAATTTATTTTAAAATACAACAAATAATCTCAACATAAATCTAAAATAAATATATAGGTAATTCTTAATCCAGCGCTTACCAGCTGAAAAAGAAAGTATTTGATTTTATGTCAACAAATCTTCAAATTCCCCACGTTAATGTCAAACTCGGACAAGTAATACCTTTTTAAATGTGAAACTCGGGCACGTGAAAAAGAATTGAGATGTTGGTGATCTCAATTCAGATTGAAACTAATCACATGTTCTTACATTCCTAAAAATCTAATTCTCTTCTAGTTGATGTCTATGGTTTGTAAGATATCTGAATGGTTAGAATTTAAACCAACATATTAGGGTTCTTCAATTTTACACGTATCTTAGGGCTGGTATTCATCCATACCTTTTTTTTTCATCAAATATAAACATTTAAACTAAGAAACCTTTTCACAAAACCTGCAAGGTATTCTACAATCACCTTAAACCACTGGACTTGTTTCATGGAATTGTTGACCTTATCTTTGACCAATGTTAACAAAATCATGATAAAGAAAAACCAACAATATTAACCAACAATATTGATTTTCTTTCAGCAGGATATTGTGACATAATAGTATCTTTGTAGTTAATACCAATGTTAATACTTGATCAGGAAAGATTAACAAAGGTCTCAAAAAATACCAAGTGAGAATATTGCGTAAATAGTGGATAATTCAAAAAATATGGGAAATTGATGAACTGTTTAAAATTCTCTAAAAAAAAAGTCTATAGGCTTCGATGTCCTTTAATGAGAATCACTATAGTGGCAAAAAGGTCTACGTGCACCAAATCAAGTTGAAGCATCTTACCCCATCCATAATAAATCCAACACTCCATCCATCTTATCCATAATAAATCAGTTCATCCATGAACCGTCTATCAAATCCATGTTCACCCATTGCCATCCATAATCCAAATCATTAATAAATCTGTTCATCCATGAACCGTTTATCAAATCCATGATCACCCATCGCCATCCATAATCCAAATCTTCTTGATCTTGGTCGACGTTTAGTGTACACTTAACACTTACTTATGGTAAATTTCTTGACATGGGTTGTTATCATTCACCATACCCACTGTTATCTGAGCCATCAACAATTCTCCAAATGACCATCCACTATCCAGATTGTAATCCACCCATTACATTGCATAAGCATACATATATTCTTTTCATATAATAAAGGAGTATGCAAAACATGCTAGAGGTGTTCTCTATATATTACAAGCAATTTGTATTTAATTCAAGCAAAATTGTATATATTTGGGAGTACGAAAAAAATGTCAAAGGTGTTCCTTTATATATTACTGACATTTTCTATATAATTCGAACAAGCTATAATGAACACATTTTAAGTTTACTTCTTTATTCTTTGATACAAATGGTTACATACAATTTTATACAAGTGCTAAACTACATGTCACACCCCCTCTTACTTCTCTATATTTTGCCATCTACGTAACCCTTGCAACCCCTCTGGTGCAAGTGCTAGTATAACAAAAATATAATAGTGTATTTGTATTATATTATTCTTATTTTTTATTTTTTCGTTTTATTCATATTATTTTTATTATTGTTTTAAATTAATTTAATTTATTTTCATTTTACATTAGATAATATGATAAAAAAACAATCAATAAAGATATATTTCAGTGTGATTTATATTAGATTATTTAAAGGTATATAAGCTAATTAATATTTTTGATATTGATAAATAGAATTAAAAGGGCTCAAATCCTTATGCAACAACAAAGCCAAAAGGTAGATTTGTTAGTATTTGAGTATTTCATTTGCATCGTTCTTATCAATTTTGTTTGCATATTAATTTCAGAATCACAAAAACAGACAATTAACCATCTG